>MU729597.1:29371-44253 GCA_026770625.1 Nicotiana glauca
GGGGGGTTAACATTTATATGGTAGTTGAATTAAATGTAGGTTTTGTTTTAAATGAAAGATATCACGTTTTGGCTGCAGAAATTGTGCTTTAGTACTTATTTTGAAAATCACATTTAATTCTTTAAAGTGCTATAAAGGTAAATAAATCTATCATTTTTTTAAATAAACTAAAAGTTGAGTTATTTATATAGATAAGTTTTAAACTATGACCTATCGCATAAAAATCTCAAGCTGATATATATGATGAAGATATGCTTTTTTAATACCGAGAAGACGTGTTAGGGCGAGAACAAGGTATCACGACCCAATTTTCGAACCCGACCATGATGGCGCTTCTCGTGAAGGCAAGGCCAGTCAGAATAATGCAAACACCTCTTTTTAAGAAATTAATTAATATTAACAAATCTAAAATATGTTTAAGATAGCCATAAATGCAGAAACAGGGATAATAATCAGGGAAACCATCCCGACACAGCCCAAATCGAGGTGTCACAAGTCATGAGCTATTACATAGTATTTTTATAAATCTACAAAGTATGAAATCCGACACAATAATCTGAAGAAAACATAAATGATAGAGGATAGGGGAGACAAGGGGCTGCGGACGGCAACAACTATCTCGTAACTCCAAGTCGCTGCCTGATCTGGAAGGAATCAGCGCTCAGGTGCGGACTCTGCTATGCCTGAATCTGCGCACATGGTGCAGGGAGTAATGTGAGTACTCCGACCCACTGAGTAATAACAATAAATAATGGCTGAAAGCATGAAAACACATAAAGGAACAAAGCAATTCTATATCAGGCAGTAAATCACTTAAAGCAGTAAAACCGTGAAGAATCAAATGAAATCTCCTTTTAAAAATAGGTAAATTAGGTTAAAACAACAAGCAAATAGTGAGTAGTAATCTGCCCCTCGGGCCGAGTATCAATCGCTTAGAACAGTATCAGCCCTCCGGGCTCAGTATCAGTCATCAGCATAGTATCAGCCCCTCGGGCTCACTCTACGGCCCAAGCGCTATATCAAGCCACCTTGTGGCATCATCACTCGACACTCGGCCTCACATCACTTGGTCTCCCATCACTCAAGCCACCTCGTGGCATATAAAGCATCTCATATCACTCAGCATGTCCTCACATATGGCCCTCGGCCTCACTCAGTCCAGAAATCATCACAAGCCTCTCGGGCATCAGTAAAATAGTAGTGCTCAGCTCAAACAACATTGGAAGTATCATTTAAGTCTCAAGATTTATTTAAAAGTGGCTGAGTTTGTAAAACAGTGTTAATCAATAGGACTGAGTTCAAGTGATATATCAGAATAGTGAGGAAACAGTGATAAAAGTTCACGAAGGATTTAGTAGTCGGCATGAAGCCCAAAATATGGTAGTAAGCCCAAATCATATTGATAACAAACATATCTCGGTCAAATACGCGGTAAAACATCAATCGGGATGGACCATGTCACAATCCCCAATAGTAAATAACCATGCGCTCGTCATTAAGCGCGCGTTTTACCTCAATATAGCACTACATTGTGCAATCCGGGGTTTCAAACCCTCAGGATACCATTTACTATCATTACTCACCTCAAGCCGGCCAATTCTCTAGCTCGATATGCCCTTGCCTCTCAAATCGACCTCCTCGCGTGTCGAATCTGCCCAAAACCACAACGAATACATCACAATAGGCTAAGGGAATAACCCAATAAAAAATCAAAAAATAGAAAAAATCTCAAAATTGGAAAAACCCGAGCCCCGAGCCCACTTCTCGAGACTCAAAAATTTTTACATCAACGGGTTCCGTATCTTGCTACGAGTCTATACATATCAAGAACTCCCAAATCCGAGTTCAAATGACCCATCAAAACCCAATTTGAAATATCAAAACTCAAGCCCTAGTTCTTCCCCCTTTTTGCTAAGTTTTCATGAATTTCTAGGTTGATTCTACAGTTAAATCATGTTTTTAGATCATAGGACTCACCTCCAATCAATCCCAGTCGAAACCCTATTCAATTCTCGTCCAAAAGCTCTCAAGAATGCTCAACAATAGTGGAAATTAACTTAGCCTCGCGGAACAAAAGAAATGATTTAAAAACTCTTCTACCCAGTCATTATCGCATCTGCGGTCATATTTTCACTTTTGCGACTTCCGCTTTTGCGGTCACCTTCCGCTTCTGCGGAAATATACTTATGCCCCCTATACTGCATTTGCAGTCCAGAAGTCGCATCCACGACTCCGCAGATGCGGTCCCCACTCCGCATTTGCGGTCCTGCCAAGCCCACACAAAAATCGCTCCTGCGACCTATCTTCCGCACATGCAAGACCTCTTATGCGGTTCCAATTCCGCAGAAGCGAAAATACCAGAAGCAGCAGGTCTGCAATTTGCACAAGCCCAAAACTCATCCTGTTAGCTATCCATAATCACCCCGAGGCCCCTGAGACCTCAACCAAAAGTGCCAACCCATCCTAAAACATCACCCAAACTCGTTCCAATCATCAAAACACATCAAACAACACCAAAATCATCAAAATACATCGGATTCAAGCCTAAGTTCTTCTAAAACTTCCGAAACACGTATTTGAGCAAAAACCCAACCAAAACACCTCTGAATAACCTGAAATTTTGCACACACATTCCAAATCACCTAACGAAGCTACAGCAACTCTCGGAATTCCATTCCGACCCTCGGATCAAAATCTCACCTACCAACCGGAAATCGCCAAAATACTAACTTCGCTAATTCAAGTCTAATTCTATACCGGGCCTCTAAAATCACTTCCGATCACGCTCCTAAGTCATAAATCATCCTCCGAAGCTAACCGAATCACCGGAAATCACATCCGAACCCTCTAACTCATAAGTCAATATCCGGTTGACTTTTCCAAATCAAACCTTCCTTAAAGAGACTAAGTGTCTCATTTCCTACCAAAACCTCTACGAACCAACGCGATCACATAAGATACGGGTAATGAAGCATAAAGAAGCTAAAAATGGGGGAAAGGAAGTGGTAACTCATGCGACAACGGGTCAGGTCGTCACATCCTCCCCAACTAAAATAAATGCTCGTCCCCGAGCAGGTCAAGAAACATACCTGAAGCCTCAAACAAGTGAGGATATCGGCTCCGCATCTCCCGCTCGGTCTCCCAAGTAGCCTCCTCCACAGGCGGACCTCTCCACTGCACTTTCACCGAAGCTATATCCTTCGATCTCAAATTTCGAACCTGATGACCCAAAATAGCCTCTGGCTCCACATTATAGGTCAAATCATCATCCAACTGAACCGTACTGAAATCTAGAAAATGGGACGGGTCCCCAACATACTTCCGGAGCATAGAAACATGAAATACCAGATGCACGCCCGATAAGCTAGGTGGCAAGGCAAGCATATATGCCACTCTCCAATCCTCCTAATTACCTCAAAAGACCCAATAAACCGCGGACTCAACATCCCTTTCTTTACAAACCTCATATCACCCTTCATGGGCGAAACCTTCAGCAAGACCTTCTCACCAACCATATAATACACATCTTGAACCTTCCGGTCCGCATAACTCTTCTAACGCGACTGTGCTGTACGAAGCCTCTCCTGAATCAGCTTCACCTTCTCTAAGGCATCCTGAACCAACTCTGTCCACATTAGCCTAGCCTCGTCGGGCTCGAACCAACCAACTGGAGATCTACAACGCCTCCTATACAATGCCTCATACGGAGCCATCTGAATGCTCGACTGATAACTATTATTGTAGGAAAACTCTGCAAGCAGCAAAAACTCATCCCAAGAACCTCCAAAATCAATAACACAGGCACACAACATGTCCTCCAATATCTAAATAGTACGCTCGGGCTTCCAGTCCGTATGAGGATGAAATAGTGTGCTCAACTCCACCTGTGTACCCAACTATCGCTGAAAAGTCCTCCAGAACTGAGAAGTAAACTGAGTTCCTCTATCTGAGATAATAGACACTGGAACACCATGTAATCGAACAATCTCTCGGATAAAGATCCCTGCCAGCCGCTCCTATGAATAGGTAGTACATACCGGAATGAAGTGCGCAAACTTGGTCAGCCGATCGACAATCACCCAAATCGAATCAAACTTCTTCAAAGTCCGAGGAAGACCACTCACAAAATCCATAGTGACTCTCTCCCACTTCCACTCGGGAATAATCATCCGCTGAAGTATGCCACCCGGTCTCTGATGCTCATATTTCACATGCTAATAGTTGAGACACCGAGCCATAAATCCTACAATATCTTTCTTCATTCTTCTCCACCAATAGTGCTACCTCAAATCCTGATACATCTTCGCGGCACCCGGATGAATGGAATACCGCGAGCTATGGGCCTCCTCCAATATCAACTCCCGAAGCCCATCCACATTGGACACACAAATACGGACCTGCATCCGTAACACACCATCCTCACCAATGGTCACGTCTCCAGCATCATCATGCTGAACCCTTTCCTTAAGGACAAGCAAATGCAGATCATCATACTGGCGCTCTCTGATGCGATCATATAAGGAAGACCGAGAAACCACACGAGCCAACACCCAACTAGGCTCTGAAATATCTAGTCTCACCAACCGATTTGCTAGGGCCTGAACATCAACTACAAAGGTTCTCTCCCCAACTGGAATGTATGCCAAAATCCCCATACTTACTGCCTTTTGGCTCAAGGCATCGGCCACTACATTGGCCTTCCCTGGGTGATACAGAATGGTAATATCATAATACTTAAGCAACTCTAACCATCTACGCTGCCTCAAATTAAGATCCTTTTTCTTGAAAAAATGCTGAAGACTACCATGATCAGTGAATACCTCACAAGATACGCCATACAAGTAGTGCCTCCAAATCTTCAAGGCATGAACTATGGCAGCCAAATCCAAATCATGTACAGGGTAGTTCTTCTCGTAGGGCTTCAACTGACGAGAAGCATAAGCAATAACTCTACCCTCCTGCATCAATACATATCCAATCCCAACTCTCGAAGCATCATAATATACAGTATAAGAACCTGAAGCTAATGGCAAGACCAATACTGGAGCTGTGGTCAAAGCTATCTTGAGCTTCTGAAAGCTCTCCTCGCACTCGTCCGACCATACAAATGAAGCACCATTCTGAGTCAACTTGGTCAAGGGCGATGCAATGGAGGAAAATCCCTGAACAAATCGGCAATAATAGCCTGCCAACCCTAGAAAACTACGAATCTCTGTGGTGGAGGACGGTCTGGGCCAACTCTTAACCGCCTCTATCTTCTTTGGGTCGACCTGAATGCCCTCACTAAACACCACGTGCCCCAAGAAAGCCACTGAGCTGAGCCAAAACTCACACTTGGAGAACTTTGCATAAAGCTTCTCCCCCTTCAATCTCTGCAATATAACTCGCAAATGTTACGCGTGCTTCTCCTGACTTCGCGAGTACACCAGAATATCATCAATGAAAACAATAATGAACGAATCCAGATAAGGCCGAAATACACTGTTCATCAAATGCATGAACACTGATGGGGCATTAGTCAGCCCAAAAGACATAACAAGAAACTCATAGTGCCCATATCTAGTCCTGAAAGCAGTCTTAATAATATTTGAATCCCTGATCTTCAAATGGTGATAGCCCGAATGGAGATCAATCTTGGAGAAAACCCTCGCTCCCTGAAGCCGGTCAAATAAATCATCAATACGAGGCAGGGGATACTTGTTCTTCACTGTTACTTTTTCAATTGCCTTTAGTCAATGCACATTCTCATGGTACCATCCTTCTTCTTTACAAACAAAACCGGTGCACCCCATGATGACACGCTAGGCCGAATGAACCCCTTATCTAGGAGTTCCTGAAGCTGATCCTTCAATTCTTTAGACTCTGTTGGTACCATACGATATGGCGGAATGGAAATGGTCTGAGTGCCTGGCACCAGGTCAATACTAAAATCAATATCCCTGTTCGGCGGCATACCCGACAGGTCTGTAGGAAATACATCGGGAAACTCCTTCACAACTGGAACAGAATCAATGTTAGGAGTCTCGGCTCCAACATCTCTCACAAATGCCAAATACGAAAGGCAAACCTTCCCAACCATACGCTGGGTCTTTAAGAATGAAATCACTCTACTAGAAACATAATCAGTCACACCACGACACTCGATCCTCGGTACACCCGGTATAGCCAAAGTGACTATCTTAGCATGATAGTCTAGAATAGCATGACACGGAGATAACCAGTCCATGCCCAAAATGATGTCAAAATCCACCATGCTCAATAACAATAGATCAACTCGGGTCTTCAGACCCCCAATAGTTACCAAACATGAACATTACACATGGTCTACAACAATAGTATCGCCCATCGAGGTAGATACATGAACAAGTAAGGCAAGACACCCTCGGGACATACCCAAATGATGAGAAAAATATGAGGACATATAAGAATAGGTAGAACCGGGGTCAAATAATACTGAGGCATCCCTGTGGCAGACTGAAATAATACTTGTAATGACAGCATCTGAGGCAATGGCATATGTCCTGCCTGGAAGAGCATAAAAACGAGCCTGACCACCGCCTAATTGACCTCCACCTCTGGGGTGAGCCCTAGCTGCCTGACTCTCACCCCTAGCTGGCTGGGCGGGTGCTGAAGAAATTGGGCCAGAAGATACCCCTCTACTGAGATGAGCTAGCAGCACGACGAGGATACTGCCTCCACACGTGTCCAAACTCTCCATACTCAAAACAACTCCCAGGTGCTGGATAATGGGACTGAAGGGAACCCCTCGCGCCGGAGTGACTAGCTGACGCACTCGGCCTAGAAGAACTCTGAACAGACGGGGCACGAGATGAACTCTGTGTTGGAAGAGCGCTGAGTGAAGGCTGACCCTCCTGAGAACCATGATAACCAAGACCTAAAGATGCCCCACGATACTGGGGACGGGCCGACTGCGCGGGCCTGAAAGAATGACTTCTACCATGCTAGAACTGGCCCCTCGAAGGAGCACCATTGTAACTGCCAGAACCTCGAGGCCTCTTGGCCTTCCTCTCCTCTCGATCCTGACGCGAACCACCTCAATCTTTCGAGCTATATCAACCACCTCCTCGAATGTAGCACCCAATACTCTCTCTCTAGTCATAAGAACACAGAGATGGTAGTTAAGGCCATCAATAAATCTCCTGATCCGCTCACGATCAGTCAGAACCATCCAAACGGCATGATGATCCAACTCTGAAAACCTCATCTCATACTGAGACACAGTCATGTCTCCCTACCGTAGCCACTCAAACTGCCTGCACAGCTCCTCTCTGCGGGACTACGGTACATACTTCTCCAATAAGAGAGTGGAGAACTCCTGCCAAGTCAAATGCACTGCACCAGCCAGCCTACGCCCCTCATACGCCTCCCACTAAGTGAAGGCAACCCCAATAAACTGAAATGTGGTGAATGCCATACCACTAGACTCAAGAATACCTGTTGTACGGAGCATCCGTTGACACCTATCAAGAAAACCACGGGCATCCTCGCCCTCAACACCACTGAATGTCGGAGGCTGGAGTCTACCAAACCTCTCAAGTGATGTTGCTCATCCTCAGGCATAGCCGGAACCCTGAACTCCTGCACTGGTGCCACTGGCTGAGCTGGAGGTGCCTCTGGAGTCTGTAATCCATGCACTACCTGCTCAGGTGTACGAGCAGCGGGGGTCTGATTGCCTCCCCCGGCCTGCGAAGTAGCTGCTGTTGTGGTGGCTGAAACTACTTGAGCCAGGTCAGTGCAAACTGTTAAAATCTACGCCAAGGCCTCCTGAAGACCCGAAATCACAATGGGCACCGCTGGTGCCTGAACTGGTGTTGCTGGAGCCTGATCCTGAGCTGGGGCAACTGGTGGATCCACAGGTGCTGCCCCTGCTGCTCTACTTCTGCCATGCCCACGACCGCGTCCACAACCTCTGGTAGCCTCAGTGGGTGGTACTGGTGGTCGTCCACCTCGTCCGGTAGTGCGAGTCCTCACCATCTGTGAGAGAATAGAATAAATAGAAGTTTAGTACTCAGATCAACAAGATCGCACGACAAGAATTTCAAGAATGTGAAGTTTTCCTAAAGGTTCTGTAGCCTCCTGAGGATAAGTACAGACGTCTCCGTACCGATCCGCGAGACTCTACTAAACCCGCTCATAACTCGCAAGACCTAGTAACCTAGGCTCTGATAATAACTTATCACGACCCAATTCCCGAACCCGACTGTGATGGCGCCTGTCATGAAGACAAGGCCAGCCAGAACAACTCAAACACCTCTTTTTAAGCAATTAATTAACATTAACAAATATAAAACATGTTTAAGATAGCTATAAATGCGGAAACAACGATAATAATCAGGGAAACCATCCTGACACAGCCCAAACCGGGGTGTCACAAGTCATGAGCTACTACAAAGTGTTTCTATAAATGTACAAAGTATGAAATCCGATACAATAATCTGAAGAAAACATAAATGATAGAGGATAGGGGAGACAAAAGGCTGCGGACGTCAACATCTACCTCGTAACTCAAAATCACTGCCTGGTCTGGAAGGAATCAACGATCAGGTGCGGACTCTACTATGCCTGAATCTACACACATGGTGCAGGGAGTAATGTGAGTACTCCGACCCAATGAGTAATAACAATAAATAATGGCTGAAAGAATGAAAACACATAAAGGCACAAAGCAATTCGATATCAAGCAGTAAATCACTTAAAACAGTAAAATCGTGAAGAATGAAATGAAATCTCCTTTTAAAAATAGGTAAATCAGATTAAAATAACAGGTAAATAGTGAGTAGTAATCTACCCCTCGGGCCCAGTATCAATCGCTCAGAACAGTATCAGCCCCTCGGGCTCACTCTCAGATCATATGGGTACCCGCGCTCACTGTGGGTGTGCAGACTCCGGAGGGACCCCTTATAGCCCAAGCGCTATATAAATCCACCTCGTGGCATCATCACTCGGCACTCGGCCTCCCATCACAGTAGCCACCTCATGGCATATCAAGCATCTCATATCACTCAGCATGTCCTCACATATGGTTCTCGGCCTCACTCAGTCAAGAAACCATCACAAGCCTCTCAGGCATCAGTAAAACAGTAGTGCGCAGCTCAAACAACATTGGAAGTATCATTTAAGTCTCAAGATTCATTTAAAAGTGGCTGAGTTTGTATAACAGTATTAATCAATAGGACTGAGTTCAAGTGATATATCAGAATAGTGAGGAAACAGTTATAAAAGTCCATGAAGGATTCAGGTAGTCAACATGAAGCCCAAAATATGGAAGTAAGCCCAAATCATGTTGATAACAAACATATCTCGGTCAAATACGCGGTAAAACATCAATCAGGACGGACCATGTCATAATCACCAATAGTAAATAACCTTGCACTCGTCATTAAGCATGTGTTTCACCTAAATATAGCACTACGTTGTGCAATCTGGGGTTTCAAACCCTCAGGACACAATTTACTATCATTACTCACCTCAAGCCAGCTGATTCTCTAGGTCGCTATGCCCTTGCCTCTCAAATCAGCCTCCTCACGCGTCGAATCTTCCCAAAACCACAACGAATGCGTCACAATAGGCTAAGGGAACATAACCCAATAAAAAAAATCAAAAAATAGCAAAAATCTCAAAATTGGCAAAACCCGAGCCACGGGCCCACTTCTCGAGACTCAGAAATTTTCACATCAACGGGTTCCTTATCTCGCCACGAGTCTATACAAATCAAGAACTCCCAAATCCGAGTTCAAATGCCCATCAAAATCCAATTTGAAATATCAAAACTCAAGCCCTAGTTCTTCCCCCTTTTTTCTAAGTTTTCATGAATTTCTAGGTTGATTCTATAGTTAAATCATGTTTTTAGATCATAGGACTCACCTCCAATCAATCCCAGTCAAAACCCTCTTCAATTCTCGTCCAAAAGCTCTCAAGGATGCTCAACAATGGGGGAAATTAACTTAGCCTCGCGGAACAAAAGAAATGGTTTAAAAACTCTTCTGCCCAATTATTACCGCATCTGCGGTCATATTTTTGCTTTTGCGACTTCCGCTTCTGCGGTCACCTTCCGTTTCTGGGGAATTTCACTTATCCCCATATACCGCATCTGCGGTCCAGAAGTCGCATCTGTGACTCCGCTCCGCGTCTGCGGTCCTGCCAAGCCCACACAAAAATCGCTCTTGTGACTTATCTTCCGCATCTGCGAGACCGCTTCTGCAGTTCCAATTCCGTAGAAGCGGAAATACCAAAAGCAGCAGACCTGCTATTTGCACAAGTCCAAAACTCATCCCGTTAGCTATCCGTAATCACCCCGAGGCCCCCGGGACCTCAACCAAAGGTGCCAAACCATCCTAAAACATCACTCAAATTCATTCCAATCATCAAAACACATCAAACAACACCAAAACCATCAAATTACATCGGATTCAAGCCTAAGTTCTTCTAAAACTTTCTTTACACGCATTTGATAAAAAACCCAACCAAAACACCTTCGAATGATCTAAAATTTTTCACACACATCCCAAATCACCTAAAGAAGCTACAAAAACTCTCGAAATTTCATTCCGACCCTCGGATCAAAATCTCACCTACCAACCGAAAATCGCCAAAATACTAACTTCGCCAATTCAAGCCTAATTCTACATCGGGCCTCCAAAATCACTTCCAATCACGCTCCTAAGTCACAAATCATCCCCCGAAGCTAACCGAATCACCGAAAATTACATCCGAATCCTCTAACTCATAAGTCAATATTCGGTTGACTTTTTCAAACCAAACATTCCTTAAAAAGACTAAGTGTCTCATTTCCTACCAAAACCTCTCCGAACCAACGCGATCACATAAGATACAGGTAATGAAGCATAAAGAAGCTAAAAGTGGGGAAAACGAAGCGGTAACTCATGAGACGACGGGTCAGGTCGTCATACAAGGACAACAATAAAATTCCTTATTATGATTTGAAAGTACTACAAGCCCATTACTAAGCATAATAGTGAAAAATAATACTCCCATAGTTTTTGATTGGTCGAAATTCGACTAAAGAAATTCGACATGAAGAGGTGACCAAGTGTGAGAACTGTGGCCCATCATGGGCGACTAGGACGAGGTCAACCAGGGGTTGACAACACTGAGCCACTGAGTACGCCATTAGGGCCGAGGTCAAGCAGTAGGGAAAAAAATTAACGGAAAATATAGCTTTGGAACTTTCAACGGGAATATTTCATTAAATATACCTTTTACTGTACTTTTTTAGGGTTTTGGGGAATATTCCACATAAATAATAGGAAAAAAGAAGGCAAAAGAGGGTAATGTGATTTATGATAAGAATTCTTATGGAAAGTATACTCTAGAGAGACAGTACAAAATATTACTTTTCCACAAGGATTCAATTTGCTATTTATTCCACCTTTTTCTCGAATCAGAGAAAACCTCATATATTCCAATATTCATTTGTCTTACATCAATGTCAGAGAGAAGAATCATCTAACTCATTCAACATTTGGGTGAATCATTCTCTCTATTTACACTTATTGCCATTTAATATAGTTATTGCTCATCATTGTTCCTTCACTCATTCTTGACAACGTCATTTAATACCATTTGTCCTAAATTGGCTCAAATGCTATTATGCACTATTCATACAAGCACGTGTTAGGTCTAGAACTTACTATATTTAACTAGGATTTACCCATCATTTTATAATTTAATTAGTTTAAAAAAATATTTCATACTTTTTGATCGAACAAATTGGCACCGTCTGTGGGAACTTTCTAGTCAAGGTCATAGTTTTTCTAGATCTAAAAAAAATAGCAAAACACAAAAATTTCTTTTTCCTACTTGCACAGTCTAACACGACAGGTAATGAAGAGGAAAGATTGAAGGCAGTGGCAGGCTTTACTGCTAACCACCTAAACACCATCAATGAGGTTAATGGAACAGACGAGGAGAATGTGACAACATACATTTTCCCTAGACGAAGTGGTTCACCCCTTTCTCATGGAAGCGTTACCACCTCCCACAGAAAAGGAGTCTCCACGTCTACAGCGAAAGAACCACCACCAGCAGTGAAAAAGCTAGTAGAGGCATGGCTAACAAGTACGCGGACCAATATACTCGACAAACCTACCCAAAGGGAGAGTAGGAAGGATGCACAAATCGACATCACAACAACAACCAATGAGCAACACGTCCCTTTTCCTTTAACAGGTATCAATCACACCGTTAATGATGCAGGTCATGACGCCCTTACAGCCATTCTAAGAAACATGGAGGAGATGGAGAACGAGAACAAAGCGCCTTGCGACCAAATAAAGGAGAACCAAGAAAGGGTAGACAAGATACTGGGCGCTCCAAAGCTTTTACCAAAACGGGACGCCGACCGGTGCGTGGAACAACGATACATCGACGAGGCCGTGCCACATGCTATACCTAAAACATTCAAGATGTCGCCTTACTTGAAAATATACGATGGCACAACGGACCCTGAGGATCACTTCACCCATTATGTCACTGCAATAATAGGAAATAACCTCACCAAAGAGCAAGTATCATCCATATTGCTGAAAAAATTTGGTGAAACCCTAACCGGGAAAGCAATGACATGGTACTCACAACTGCCTGCTCGATCCATAGAAACATTTGAAGAAATGGACGACAAGTTCATCATAACAAATCCCGAAGCCAAGAAAGCAGAAGCTAGAGTAACTGATATATTCTCTATTAAACAATCACCTGTCAAAAGACTCGGAGACTTTCTCACCCGGTTCAATCGTGTTATAATGACTCTCCTAAATGTATCAGAAGGAATGATGGTAGCAACATTCCAAAATGGGCTGAATAGGAGTGGTTCGAGGGCGACCAAAAAATTATTGAGCTGGCTCATGAAATACCCTCCTACCACTTGGAACGAAACACAGAATGCCTATTGTGTCGAGGTGAGAGCAGATGAGGACGGCCTCAATGGACCAACCCAACGGTTGACATCGGTCCAAATGGAGTCAAAAAAGGATTGTAGAAATGATAATAGAAGGGACCATGCAGGACCGCATCTCAATCGTGAAAATACACCCCCCCCTCCGGCGATGGTCCGTCCAGGACACATATAGGGACTCACCAAAACGAAATAGATATGCCTCTGCTACTATCAGCTCACAATTTTTGTGTATCTCCTTCAGAGATAGTCTACGCCCTGGAGAAGCTCGGCCCCAAGGTAAAATGTCCAAAAAGATAAAGTCCGACTCAAATACTAGAAAGTCGATTGCCCTCTGCGAATTCCACCAGGAACGAGGTCACAAGACCGAAGACAACATCTTCTTAAGGAAAAAGGTACTAAACATGCTCCATCAAGGGCATTTGAGAGAACTGACGAGTGATCGAGGAAGGGCGAACTTCGCTCGAGGACGAGAATAGCATCATGGGCCATCGAAACTACCCTCCCCAGCACGCACCGTCCAAATGATCATCGGCGGAGGCGACGACGCTACAATCAACAACGTGAATTTCATAACCACCCATAAGCTAAAGTTATAGGTGGACGCCAAGGGTTCGACATGTCGGATACCCACAGTTGACCTCCCCTAACTATGATGCTCTCGTTATTACTTTCTGTATTTCAGATACCGATATAAAACGAATTATGGTAGACAATGGAAGCGACACATGCATTATTCACCCTCGAGTTCTCACACAAATGAGGCTCAGAGATAGGATAGTGCCAAACTGTATCACACTAGTAAGTTTTAACAATGTAGTTGAGCGAACTTCCGGAGAAATCACTCTACCTATCCTAGCCGGTGGTATCACTTAGGAAACTAAGTACCATATTATAGATCAAAATATATAAGATGACCTTGGATACACACCATGAGGGCCATCCCATCTAGCTTATATCGGGTCGTTAAGTTCCCCACCCCATGGGGAGTATTCAACGTTCGCGGCGAGCAGCACACAGCCCAAGAATGCTATTGCATCGCCCAAGACTGCAATATGCCCAACGGTTAAAGGGCAAGGGTGCAGAAGTATAGAAATTGCCAAGGTCGAGGTCTGATGGTAATGAAGGGAAATATGTCATCAAGGACCCCGAGTGTCACGACCCAAACCGATAGACAGCGATGGGCACCCGGTACCTTACTCAACCAAGTATCTATATAACGTATCTTTTCATATCATACTATCATAGATAACTGAGCCAGGGAGGCTGCTGTGAAATAGGTGGAATATAATGTGTTATACCAACGTATACATAAGACATATGGGCCTCTAAGACCAAAATAACCACTTGTATATTGAACATAGGTCGACAAGGCCATATAATATTTTACGTACATGACATCTGTCTACAAGCGTCTAAGCATACATAATTGTTATAAAGGTCGGAACAAAGCCCTGACATACCAAACAATACACATCTAAATCATACTGACCAAACAAGCAACTCCGGAGCAAATGGAAGGCACCAACATCTTTTGCTGAGCTGATCGCCTACTAAGAGGACTCTCGACCTGTCTAGCGAGACATGCGGACATGAAACATAGCATCCCCGTGCAAAAAGGACATCAATACAAATAATGTACCGAGTATGTAAAGCATATCAATAAGTACGTAAAAGACATGGAATAAATATAGAGTAAATGACTCAACCTGTAAGTTTGGATAACTCTTTACATCATGAAATAATTTTAGTGTCATGCATATACGTATGAATGTCATTTCGTACATAGATACATGTGTTTATAATATCATCAAGCCTCTGAGGGCATCCCATCATATCATCTCGGTCACTGTGGGCAAAATCATCAACGTATACCAGCTGATTAGGTGGTGGTGCGTATATAACGCCATACCTTTCCCATATATATATATATATATATATATATATA
>MU729601.1:9540-47980 GCA_026770625.1 Nicotiana glauca
AAACAATCGGCAATAAGCCCCAAGTATGACAATAAGCCCAAGTCATAATGATAGCAGCAAATAATTGTAAATACGCAGTAAAAACCAACAACCAGGACAGACCAAGTCACAATCCCCAACGGTGCTCTACCCCACGCTAAGGTCCAGCGTGCAAGTCACCTCAACACAGCACTAGGATGTGCAAATTCGGGGTTCTAAACCCTCAGAATATCATTCACAAGTATTACTCACCTCTAGCTGGCCGATAATCTAGCTCGCCAAGCCTTTGCCTCTCGTATCTACCTCCTCGAGCATAGAATCTGATCAAAACCATAAGGGATACGTCAAAATAGGCTAATGGAACGTAACCCAATCGAAATAACTCGAAAAACACCCAAAACACGAAGTTGGCAAAACCCGAGCCCCGGGCCCGCTTCTCTAAAAATTACGAAATTTATATTTCCGGAATCCTCGTCTTGCCACGAGTCCGTACATATAAAATTTATCAAAATCGGAGTCCATTTGGCCGCTCAAATCATCAATTTACCATTTCTTAGGCATCGAGCAAAAACCTACATTTTACACTTTGATTCCTCTAATTTTCAGTGATAATTTCATGTTTTTACACTATAACGACATAAACCAAGACCAAATATCCTTACCTGATGATCCTCCTACGAAGCCTCTTCAAAATCGCCCAAAAATCGCCTTAGCTCGCTCCCCAAATTGATTTTACACTTCTGAAATTTTTAATGCACTGATCACTTAAACCCTCAGCTATTTTCGCTTCTGCGACTCATTGACTGCACCTGCGGTCCCGCTTTTGCGATAAAACGACCGCTTATGTGGTTTCTCCCTAACTCACAATAACCACTTCTGCGGACTCCCAACCGCACCAGCGGTTCCGCTTCTGCGGTACCTTGGCCGCTTCTGCGATTTTTCAATAATTCTCTAAGACCGCTTCTGCGGTTCCAAACTCGCACCTGCGACTCCGCTTAGGCAGACCAAGTTCCGCTTCTGCGGAACTTCCCTGTTCAAGCCGAAACCGCTCCTGCACTCAATTATCCGCTTCTGCGGACTTGCTTCTGCGGTCCATTTTCCGCAGAAGCGGAAATACCAGAAGACATATAATTACAGACCTGCAATTTTACCAATTTCCTTCCGTTTAACCATCCGAAACCATCCCGAGGCCCCCGGGACCTCAACCAAAAATACAAACCCACTCTAAAACACGATACGAACTTGTTCCAATCATAAAAACACACCCCTAAACCCAAAAATCATCAAATCAAGGTGGATTCAAACCTAAATTTCAACTATAAATTCCGAATCTCACATTCGATCAAAAACCCAACCAAACGACGTTCGAATGACCTAAAAATTTGCAGACAAGCCCAAAATCACCTAACAAAACTACTGCAACTCTCGGAATTCGATTCCGACTCCCGGATCTAAATATCACCTATCAACCGAAATTCGCCAAATTTCCAACTTCGCCAATATAGGCTAACTTCTTCACCGGACCTCCAAAATTGCTTCTGATTGCGCTCCTAAGCCTTAAATCATCTTTCGGAGCTAACCGAACCATCAGAAATTCAATTCCGAGCCCTCTAACTCATTAGTCAACGTCCGTTTGACTTTTCCAACTTATGTCTTCTTAAAAGAGACTAAGTGTCTCATTTCTTATCAAAAATTACTCCAATTAAATTCTAACACACCCAATACCGATGATGGGACATAAAGCATCACAATAAGGGGGAAACAGGGCGGTAATACCTGAGATGACGGGTCGGGTCGTGACAAAAACAGAGATGAAAGTTCAGGAAACAAACTAACACGATTTTGAACTAAACAAAGTGTATGAACACTATAATGTACTCTGAAAGAAAAGCAAACTGAACTCATATTCAATGATGAACAACAAAGAGAAGAAAGACAAACATCACTCAAAAATGAAGCCATTTGAACCAGTGGTAACACCAAACAAATCACATGAGTAATCACAACAGAACATTACGGACACTGATGTTAAAAATTAAACTAAAAGATAAAATACATTCAAATGGTTCAAACAGCCTAATAGATATACTAACGACTAAGTGATGAAAATTGGACCAGAAAAAAATCCGAAAGAGAAGAGAGAAAATAAATAAAAGATGATGAAATACATGGGGTCTAAGCAAATAAACAGTAACAAAAATACAAAAGAAAAAGAAAGAAAATACCTCAACATTACAGGCTAAAACACTTGACTTAGGTCAATTACGACCTCAAATTCTTTTTGGTCTTTCTAGGGTTCATTCAGTCAAAATAAAATTCGACGAGTTCTGCCATGATTCGAGCCAAACTAATATGGGTTTTGGGACGAGGGTAGTCTGGTGATTAACTGGTGCAACTTTGGGAAGGGTTGGTGATGGCGCTGTCACCAGGGTTTTGTAGGGCGGCGCTAGGGTTCTTATGGTCAAATGGATATTCGAGACATCTGGTTCTGATTCGAAGGGAGCTGAGGTTGGTTTTCGTATGAGGGAAGTCTTACGTTGGTATGGTATGATTTTGGTGGTTGTTAGATGAACTAGGGTTTTGGACGGGGACCTTCGATCGATTATTCGAAGGGATTGGCCGGGATTTGAAGGAAACTGATAGTGGATTGGAGTGGAGGAGGTTATGGGGAAGAAGGGGTGTAATTTGGTGGGGTTTGGTGACTGGCCACCGCCGTGGGCGATTTCCGGCGGGCGGTCAGTGGCGGAGTGATGCGGAGGGAGACGATCCGTCTCTGAGGTTTAGAGAGATGAAGAGGGGGGTTTGGATTTTGGGATGAAGGGAAAGAGNTCGGAGCACCGGTCGCCGGGTTTCAGGCGAAGGGGAAGGGTGGCGGCTAGGGTTTCGTGGGGGGTCATCTCTGAGAGGTCTGAGAGAGATGAAGGGGTGTGGGATTTGGTTTGGGGGGGGGGGGGGGGTCTCAGGCGGTTTGGTGTATTAAAATGAGAGGATTAATGTGAGCCGTTGGATTACAAAATTCCAACTGCTGTGATCAATTGACCATGCGAAACGGTGCCGTTTTGGTTAAGATTTGAGACTGGGTCGGTCCGGGTAAAACGGGTTTGGTTGATAGGTGATGGAGTGAGCCGTTGGATCAATTTAATCCAATGTCTTGGATCTACACTCCACCAAACGACATCGTTTGGTGGAGTGTAGAGACGGGTTGGATTAGGGACGAGCCTGGGCCGGTTTTGGGTGTGTATTTGGCTGTTTTTTGGTTTGGGCTGGGTTTTTGGCCCAAATTTGACTCCCTCTTTCTTTATTTACTCCCAAACTATTTTTATGTTTTCTTTTCTTTAATTTTCTCTCAAATTAATTTCACATTTAAACTAAAAATCCTAATGCAAATTATAAAACCCCAATTAACTCACAAATACTAATTAATGCTTAATAATAATTATCACACATAATAAAATAACAAAGTAAAATAAAATTACACAATTTTGACATTAAACATTAAAATGTGAATTACATTATTTTTGTGATTTTTTTATTTTTGAAAAACAACTTACTTAATTAATCCTAATTGTAAAAATTAAATCTTAAAAATGCAAATGCAACATATTTTTGTATTTTCATTAATTTAACAAATAAACATGCACAGACAAATGCAAACAATAAAAGAAAAATAACACAAAATTCACTACAATTGCAAACGACACAAAATTATTTTATTTTGAATTTTCTGGGAGTAGTTCTCGTAGGGCAAAAATCACATGCTCACAACTAGGGTGATTACTCTCTCGAGATTTAACCCATTAACTGGGACTATCATTTCTCATGAGTCCATCCCAATTCCTTGTAGGGTCAATTTTGGGGTCATAGACTCTCTTTCTCAAGAAATGTTAAACCCACAAAGCTTGAATAAGTGTTTGCAACCACCAATTCTAAATTAAAACATGAGATTAACCCAAATAGCAAACACCTATAGTCAATCTAACCCTAGATGGCAACACCCATCAATTACCCACACTAGGGTTGAGCCACAACCCTTTCTAATGGGTTTAGCTACTTATGCTTGAACAAGAAAATGAAGAAATAGATGAAGAACAAGACATAATAACTATACTAAATTAAATTGCAAGTATGTATTGTTAATTTAAAACTAAGATGCCAAAAATGGCTACAAAAGTTGTTCTCACGAGCGCTGCTGTGTTCCGAAGATAACAAATAACCTAAAAATGGTAAAATGTTCTATCTATACTAGGCTGAAAAAACTAGACAAAAAATACCCCTGCAGGGTCAGTGCGGGCCGCACTAAATGGACCGCGGCCGCACTGGGATCCATGACTTCAACTTTGACTTCTCTGAACTTGGACTCCGTAGACCGTGTAGAATGGACCGCGGCCGTGGAGGGAATTGGCGCGGTCCGCACAATAATGACCGCGGACCGCATGACATTGTCTTGGCAAAATATAGCTCTCTGAATCTCTTGATCGCGGACCGCACAAGAGAGTGATGCGACCACGGAGCCCTGACAGCGGACCGCGAGATATGTATCGTGGCCGCATTGCCCTTGAGCCCAGTTTGCCAACTCCCTGAATCTCCTAGTGTGGCCGCATAACACTTTGTGCGGTCCGCACTAGGCCTTCTTCCCTTAGATTTCCTGGTCTTTGATACTTGAGCAAGTTTCACTCCTTTTTGACCCAATATTTGACATTTCGTCACTTTGTTGATCAAACCTGAGCACAACCTGTGACCCTTTTGGGACTATTTTGTACAAATATATGATCAAAGCATAGGCAAGTAGGGGCATAAAACATGTTAAAATCCTAACTTATCAACTCCCCCAAACTTAAACCTTTGCTTGTCCTCAAGCAAACAAAATAAGACGCACCCCTTAAAGGAAAATCCAAGTAATTCCAGCTGACCTAAAGTAACCTCAACAAGCACCAATTGGGACTAACAAATGCCCTCAATACAAATGGATGATTAACAACATTTAATCTTTGAAAACTATGGATCAAGTGTGACACAAGAGCATCAAGAATGGACTCATTACATAAAAGAACTATCTAAATTACTTTGGTCGATGTGGAATCCAAACTCATTCATCTTCAACTCTCCCTAAGCAAACCTCACCTTTTATAGTATAAGCACACCGACCGAGGTTAATGGAGGTCACTCGTCTCTCTCAAGGAAAGGTCACAAGTCAGTCTCTAAGTACTATATGTTTGACCTTCATGTAAGTATCCACCAATGCCAGCGTCATCCAACTCAATATCATATGTGGCTTTTGTGGAGTCAATGTGAAGGCTTTTGGTTGAGGGTAGGAATATTTGTTGGTCTATATGGGTTGCATCTTCCCTAAAGCACTTCTTTTGATTCATTTTGGCACAATTCTCTTGACTCTTTTGAGTATTCCACCTCCTTTCAAGGTGTTAGAGAAACACATTGTCACTCTTTCTTATGCAATTCTAAACATTAATCCTTTTTCTACTTTTTTCACACTTTTTTCACTTTTGTTTTCCTTGAATCCCTTTTTTTCTTGTTCACACTGGGCTTTCTTTCTGTCTTTTTCTTTTCTTTCTTTTTCATTACCTTCCTTTTCTTTTGCTTTTGTACCTTTTACTGCTTTGTTTCCTTTCTTGTCTCTCCCCCCAAACTTAGACTTTGCCATTACTCAAGGGAATATTTGTGTGCCAAGAGAGGATAGAATTTATAACAGGTATAGGCTTGTAACATTGGTTCTTGAAAGAAAAAGGTTTAAGGATCAAAAGTGGTTAGCTAGGGATTATCTTATTGGTAGACTATGGAATTGTTCAACTTATCATTTGGATCAAGGAGAGCCTATAGTTACTTCTCAAGTCCAATTTCACTCAAAATTTTGAACAAACATTCAGGGAAAGTTCTAGACTATTGGCTCGGGACTTGGACTCAAAATTTGATGTCTCACACACACACTCAAGGATTGCTAATGACATAGAGTCGAGGGCCCACAACAACCTTAGATACGATTACGCACACAATAGTCCTGAAAGACCACATGATGTTTGTTTGGTCAACCCAAGAGTCTCAAGGTCACCACTTTCACTATCCTAAACACAACCACTTGTCTTTGACCATGGGATCAAAGGCAAATGTGTTAGGACCAAGTGAAACTATGCTTGAGGTACCCATAACTATAAACTACTAAAAACAAAAGAAAAAACAAAAACAGACTCAAACCCTTAAGAAGGTTGTCACGCCATCCATTATCGGTAAGAGCCAGCCGGTTCACACAATACTCTACCCTTGGAAAGAACTGTGGCACTAAGAAAACCAAGGGCTTATTGAAAGCTCCAAAAAAGAGACAAAAAGGCTGCGAGCCTATCTACTAAGCTAAAAATGAAAAATTGTACGAAAATAGAAAATAGAATGAATATTTACAATACGGGATTAGAATATACAATAGGGGACAAATATATACAAAAATGTAACTTTATATTCAGACCAAAGAGAAGATAAAAAATACGATAAGAGTAACTAAACGTAAAGTTATATACAGACCAAATAGAATATCAACAGAAGCATAAACTAAGTCAGCTAATATATACAATCCTTCGAATAAAAAGTATGGCGCACCCTAATAAATAGAAGTTGGCATTGTCCCCAATCCAACTAAAAAAATAAGAATAAAAATCAAGAGTAAAGGATATAGGAGATCCCTAGGCCTCGTCTGTATGCATAGGAACATGAGTGGTCCCCAGGTCCTCTGTATGCACGGGAACCTCAGACTAGTTCCCAGTCTCCTGCTGCGCAGCTGATGAGATTGGGGCCTGGGCCTGGACAGGCTGAATATCTGGGGTATCCTGTGGATGACTGGATAAGCCCTCATGTGGGTCTGCCATTATTTATTTGAAGAGTTGCCTCGATTGCCTTGATAGTTATTGATATATTGAACCTATTCGCTCTGCTCATCCTAACACTCATTTGAGAAACTACCACCATCATCATATTGATAATAATTTCCTTGAGATTTGTGCCCTCTTTGCCTTTTCTTAAGCATATTCACTCCTTCTATGGCATTGACTTGGCGAGGATTTTGGACTTGTTCCAATTGCACCTTCGCCAATTGATTCACAGTCGTGGTGAGCTCGGCAATAGCTTGACCATTGTCATGCAATTCCTTGTGCAAATGGATGACCGTGGGGTCACCTTGGGGCTCAATTGCTCGGCTTTGCCACGCCGAAGAACTGTCGGCCATTTCATCTAAAATATTACAAGCTTCATTATAAGAAAGCTTCTTAAAGTTGCCTCAAGCCAATTGGTTCACAATGCACTGATTAGTGGTGTTAATGCCCTGATAAAATGTTTGTTGAATCATCGCATTCGTCATATCATTATTTTGCAACTCTTTAACCATTGTTCAAAATCTCTCCCATATTCATGCAAGGGTTCTGATGGCTCCTGCTTGAAAGCCAAAATTTCATCCCGAAGTGCTACCATGTGACTTGGAGAAAAGAACTTGGAAATAAATTTGTCCGCCAATTCATCCCACGTTGTGATGGAAAGATTGGGGAGCCTTTCTAACCAATCCAATGCCTTACCCCGAAGAGAAAATGGGAAAAGCCTGAATCTCAATGCATCCTCGGATACGTTTGTTTGCTTGCTACCCCAATATGAATCTACGAACCCCATCAAGTGCTTGTAGGCATTTTGATCGGAGGAGCCCGTAAAATTTCCTCTTTGCTCGACCAAGGTCAACATGACATTTATAATTTGAAAGTTCCCCGCCCGGGTTCGGGGAGGAATGGTGGCACTCACATATCCTTGATTTTGGAGGAATCTTGGAGACACTCTTGGCGGTGGCAGATGAGGGTATGGAATATTGTTGTTCTCATTTGCATTGGCTTGACAAC
The DNA here is from genome assembly GCA_026770625.1 of Nicotiana glauca. Lineage (NCBI taxonomy): Eukaryota > Viridiplantae > Streptophyta > Magnoliopsida > Solanales > Solanaceae > Nicotiana > Nicotiana glauca. Next base: position 17,400 of record MU729601.1, read on the forward strand.
CTCTACATGGAGCTTGAGGTAAAATAGGAACCTCTTCTTTATCAAGATTATCTACCTCCTCCCCCACATTCACATTGCCAAGAGGGGCATTGCCATTTAGAGCCATTTGTACCTGAGTAATCGACACAAAAAAAATTATTAAATAAGAAGTAAGGAAGAGCAAAACACAAAGCAACTACATAGATAGCGAAAAACTGTAAGCTCCCCGACAATTGCGCCAAAAAGTGATCACATCTAACTCCACGCTATTAAAGAGTAGGAGAAGAGGGTCGCAATAGATTTTAACCGATATGAGGGTCGGGATCGAATCCCTGGAGAGCTAGAAGGGAATTCGGGTATCTACTTAGGATAGAGTTGCGTGTGTGCTCTTAGATGATCTCCTTTTCATTTTTGGGTTTTTAAACTACAAACTACTATTATAAAACTACTAATTTAAGCTAGATTATGCTACAAGATGACTGCTAAAGTTGTATCTAATTAGAAGAAAGGCACTAGGGTCATGGCATTACCTAGGTGTCTAATTGACGGGTAGATGTTACTAAGGTTTGATTGACATAGTTGGGGCTTATGCTATAATCGTTGCACAATTTTACCCACTCTCTCACCTCTCGGTAGAGAGAGTGATTTTGGCCAATTGACTCTCTCGGGACCAAATGGGTAGGAAAATTAGGACAAGCAACTAGGGTTCAAGTAGGGTGATTACTCTCTCGACATTTAACCCGTTAATTGGGACTATCATTTCTCAGAAGTCCATCCCAATTCCTTGTAGGGTCAGTTTTGGGGTCATAGACTCCCTTTCTCAAGAAACGTTAAACCCACAAAGCTTGAATCATTATTTGCAACCACCAATACTAAATCAAAACATGAAATTAACCCAAATAGGAAACACCCATAGTCAATCTAACCCTAGATGGCAACACCCATCAATTACCCATACTAGGGTTGAGCCACAACCCTAGCTACTGGGTTTAGCTACTCATGCTTGAACAAGAAAATGAAGAAATAGATGAAGAACAAGACATAATAACTTAAATTGCAAGAATATATTGTTAATTTAAAGCTAAGATGCAAAAATTGACTTCAAAAGTTGTTCTCTCGAGCGTTATTGTGTTCTATTTATACTAAGCTGGAAAAACTTGATAAAAATACCCATGCGGGGTCAGTGCGGGCTGCACTAAATGGACCGTGGCCGCACTGGGCTCCATCACTTAAACTTTGGCTTCTCTAAACTTGGACTCTAGGGACCGCATATAATGGACCGCGGCGGCGGAGGGAATTGGCGCGGTCCGCACAATAACGACCACGGACCGCATGGAATTGTCTTGGCAAAATTACACCTCTCTGAATCTCTTGATCGCGGACCGCACAAAAAATTAGTGCGGCCTCGTAGCCCTAACCGCGGACCGCAAGATATGTACCGCGGCCGCATTGCCCGTGAGCCCAATTTGCCAACTCACTGAATCTCCTAGTGCGGCCGCATACAACTTTGCGTGGTTCGCACTAGGCCTTCTTCCCTTAGATTCCATGGTCTTTGATACTTGAGCTGGTTTGACTCCTTTTTGAGCTGATATTTGAAATTTTGTCACTTTGTTGATCAAACCTGAAGACAAGCACAACTTTTGAGCCTTTTGGGACTATTTTGTACAAATATATAATCAAAGCATAGGCATGTAGGTGCATAAAACATGTTAAAATCCTAACATATCAATACCCAGGCAGTGTGTTCATGTTTTGGGACCATCTTTGCGGTCCATTTTGCGGGCCACATGTCAGTTATGAGATCGCAGATCCGATCCGAGGCTCCAGTTTCTAAATTTTAAACCCGACCCCCTATCATTATATTCTGTGTAATAGCTTATTTTGAGCCTACAACCTGACACTTTTAGAGTGAGAGAGAGAGGTCTAAGAGAGGGAAAGTGATTCCCATAAAAATAAATCCATGAATCCTTTTAAATCGTTGAAGATAAACAAGTTAGGGACATAAACCCTCATCTCAAGAGGTAACACTTCGTCACCTCAGCCCTTATTTTAACACATAGCTACAAAGGGTCATTTGGGAGGTAATTCATCGGGATAAAGGGGGATTGCATTGCATTCATGTGTTATTTAAGAATATGGGGAACTAGAAATAAAGAAGCATGGGTAATGGGATAGTGGAATCTTGCATAAAAGAACCATAAGGCCTTAATGAACATTAAATGCTCGATAAAATGCCCAAGAGAGCCTAGATTATGATCTTTTATTGATTATGAGTTATGTTGTGCTATATTGCTTAAATAGATTGAAGTGCGAACATTCCGGAATGTTATAGGATTAAGGAAAGCTCGGTTGAGGTATGTATGGCTAAAACCCCGTCTTTTAGAAATTCAGCTTTATCGGTGATTATGTGAATACGATATGATTAAAATTGAATTGTTGTATTGATTGTTATTTCACTTGAATTGGTATTGCAACCTCAAATGCGTGGAAAGTATTTCTCAATATGATCAATATGCTATTATTGATAACTTGAAGATGTGCAAGGACTATAGATCATGAATTGAAATGCTTAGACCTTAAATTGAAATCAAAGTTGCATATGTTGTGCCATCTATGTGAAGTTTCCTCTATGCCTACAATTTTAATTCCTCTTGTGTGCACTTATTACCTTGAATTACAAATCTAACATTGAAATTGGGAATGACGGGAAATGTGGCCTAGTACCAAATATATGACGGGATAGTTGTGGCCTAATGTGCCTATGGAATGATATATGTGAAACAAAGGTTGAATTGAGATGATTGATGGAAAAAGGAAACGCCTTGGTAAGGCGGGCTAGCCGATCGGGCCTAGATCGGACGCCATGCCGCACACATGGTGGCGGTATGTTGATATTGAACACGAGATAAAACAGGAAGTGAGATTGTGATTGAAGTGTATGTCTCAAATGAGGCAGCCTAGCCGATCGGGTCGAGATCGGACTTGCTCAAGCTAGCAGTGGTATAACGAACAAGGATGAACAATATGAAGTGCCCCACTCTAAAGGTTATGGAAACATAGTGTGAAAAATTGCATGATCCTTCTACATTGATAATGTTGTGATCGTTTAAAGCTATTGAGTTATACTTGTGATTTCTTTATGTTTAGTATGAAAGTTTTTTCTATCTAGATGGTGTTTAGTTATACATACTAGTAATATTCCATGGAACTGAGGTCCCTTTTGACGGGGGCGCTACATTTGTTTAAATGAATGTAGGTGCATCCATTGCAGATAGTGTCAATCTCGTGTAGCGGAGTACCTCCCTCTCGAAGTCTTGGTAAGACCATTTCTCCTTTAAGGGGTTATATTGCACATCTTTTCTTGTAGACTTCTACTTTTGAGGTATAGCCGGGGCCTTGTTGCCGGCATTGTCATACTTGTGTTTTACATCTTGTGAGCACGTGATTTTTGCCCTATACGAGAACTACTCCCGAAAAATTCAAAATAAAATAATTTTCCTTTGTGTGCAATTTTGAGATTTTTCGTGGCATTTTTGGATAATTATTTATATTTGTCTGTGCATGTTTATTTGTTAAATTAATGAAAATACAAAAATATATTGCATTTGCATTTAGGATTTACTTCTACAATTAGGAGTAATCAAGTTTGTTTTAAAAAAATGGAAAATCACAAAAATATGTACTTTGCATTTTTAGCATTTAAGGTCTAGTTGTGTGATTTTATTTTAAATTATTTCTTAATTATGTGTGATATTTATTTTTAAGAGTTAATTAGTATTTTAAGTTAATTTTTGATTTTACAATTTAATTTAGGAATTTTGGTAATTAGGAATTAAAAAGAAAAATGAAAGAAAAAGAAAAAAAGAGCAAAATAGGAAGAAAATCGGACTGGGCCAATTCTCAACCAAAACCCCAGGCCCAAACAATTTCGCCCAAAAAGAACCAGCCCAGATCAACCCCAACCCGGTCCAAATCAGCAAGTTGAAACGACGTAGTAGGAGCGTGAAACTACGTCGTTTTAAGCACAATGAATCTCAGCCATTGAAACAGTTAGATCGAACGGTCCCGAGACTCCTCCATTACCCGACCCAACCTTTTTTCCCCATACCCGGTCCCCTTTAATGTTAAACGACCTCGTTTTCCCGCTAGACAATCAATCTAGACCGTCGATTGTCATGATCCAACGGATCAGAATCAAAACCCCACTTTAATATACCTAACCCATTAATTCCCCACCCCTCATAGCCAAACCCCTACCGTCTCTAACGTCTTCAGAGACCTAACCTAGCTCCTCCGCCCTCCGCCCGCCGGAAATTGCTCACGGCGGCGGACGGTGGCCAAATGACTCCATCGTAATAGCATAGAACCACCAAACCATCCCCTCTCCAAATATACACTCATCTTTCCTCGAATCATCCCAGGCCGTCTCGAATCTTCAATCGAAGGTTCGAGCAAAACCCTAAAACTACCCAACCAGTCCCAAATTCATACCCTACACTCCCCTGACCTCCCTCATCCCTAATCCCTAACCAAAACCCCTCAAATCTTACCGGTTAAGCTCAAAGTTCGAAACTAGGGTTATACGCTTCTAGACTGTTTTGAGGTTTTTTCAAGTCGAGTGAACTCAGGTTAATATTATAGGTCCATTTATTATGAAATGGACGTATAATATTAACTTGAAGTTAATTTCGAAGGTTTTTTTATGAAGGCCAAATGTCAGTATTCTTCTCTGTCTTTTCTTTAGTTTTAGTTTAATTCGTTGTTCTGTCTATTCAATCGAGCATAGTTTTAGTTTCCAGTCTAGCTTAGCATTAATTCGTCTTTGTGACTGTTATAAATGTTTAGGTTAATTTGTTTTAGGTTAATTTTTATTTCTTTGTTTAAATTCTGTTTCGATTTTGATTTCTGTTAGTTTGAATGACTCAAATGTTAATTGGTTCAATTAGTCGTTAGTTTAATTAGGTTGCTCCTTTGTTCTGTTCATGAGGTATTGATTGGGATTTGGCCCTGATTCATGTAATTAGTTTAGTTCTATATGTTCGATAGAGGTTTTAGTCCAGTAGTATAAAGTTTAAATCTCTTTTAATCTGTTCAAATAAGATTTTAGCCTGTGCACATTAACTTTTGTCTGTTCTGTTCTTCTGGAACTGATTTGGGTTGATTACGGTTCATGAGTTTGTTTGTTGGCTATTAATTCAATAATAGTGTCATTTGGTATTGGTTTTAAGTTGGTTTAGTAATTGGTTATAGCTGTTGAAGGTTTAATTAAAATCAGTAATTCCAGGTAACTCAGGGGGTAGTTTGGGAATAGAAAACTTGCGAAATTATTTAAGTTGAGTGCTCTGTCCACTCAATTTATTGTATTGTTTAATAGAAGTGGGGAACAAGAGTAATGGCTAAGGGTTAAGGGAAATTGAATACTATAATATGCCCATACTTAAGTTAATTAAAAAAGAGAAGACATAGAGTAGTGGGGTGTTAGAGAAAATCATGGGCAGAATGTCTTCTTGATTATTTAAATGCTCCTACGGACTGGAGATAATAAGGTTCTGGTTGTATAAGTAGAGGGGAAGGTAGTAAGTTTAGGGGGTCTTCTTTTTAGTCCTAAAAATCTGTTTGGAGGGCCTTTGGTCAGTTTCTTAGAATTAAAACTCATAAAAGAGATTTTGAGGATCAATTTTTCTAAAATGCTTTTAAAGCTGAATCCTTCCACACCTTAGAACCTGAAGAGTTTGAGAGAGTGCTTTAGACAATCAGTTCAAACTTTTACATTGATTTTAAGAGTAGAAACAGTTCCAATCTCTTTGTTTCTGTTTTGTTCTTGGGTGTTCAGGGCCTTTGAAGATATTTGGTGATTTATTTGAGGGTTGCTGGGTATTATATGATTGCTGAGGGATGTTCTTGACTGGCTAGTCTAATTTCTAGTAGATTCACTGTTTTGGTTAAGCTTCTTTCTTCCTGGGCATTTGACTGCGGTTTGGTCTTGAACTTGGCTCTATTTGTTGCTGCTGACTGTCAACCTACTGCTATTGTATTGCTATTGTACTACTGCTGATTGATCCTTCTCTCTTCTTGTATTTCCACTTCCAGGTACACATTTGTGTCTCTCAGATCATTTGAAGTGAAATGAAGTGCTGGCAAACCTTGCCTGTTGAATTTCCTCTTTATTTGCTTTAATTTGATGTCAAATAAAACTTCTAAGCATGTGTTGGATGACTGAATGTATAACTAACTGCAAGTTTATCAATTCACTCCCTGGCGTCTATTAGGCTTTTTGTACTAGGACTGGACTGTGTAACTTGGACTGCAGTAGCTCGATATGAACTGTTCTAATTATACTTGGGTAGTAGAATGTTAATTAGCTTAGGAATCTCATATTTGGTAATTAGTTGGATGGTTAAAGATGAAGTGGTAGTATTTGTTAGTCAATTCGATCCATGTATTATGTGTAAACCTGTCAAACTAAATAATTACTCGGGCTGAAAATCAGTCATTGGTTCTGATCAAGTTATATCTCGTTTCTATGTTGTTTGGTCATATGAGTAAGAAGGTCATTTGAAACAGGAAACAATTTCACCTTTAATTGCAGTAGCTCATTTCGAAATGCATATGTTGTTCGAGTGTTAAACTAGTTGATAGATGAAACCAATTTGAAAGTAATCATCATGTTGAATGTTAATAAAATCAATGCTATTTTTATTTGTGTTGCACTTTATTAGCACCTGAAAACTCAATAAAAAACAGTAAACAAGTATTGCTTCTCTCTGTTACAAGCCGTTGGGCTGTTTGTGGCAATATTCACAAACCCACATTAGACCTAATTCAATTGATTCGTACAGTGGTTTACCCATGTGATTTTGAGCCTTGGCACTCAAATGGACGGCCCATTTTCTAGCAGGATTATCCGGTTGTTCAATGGCCCCAAGGATTCGATACAGCTTGACAGACTTTATCCATTGTTGGTTGGAGTCGAAGCCAAGCTATTTGTTCATAGGCCAAATTATTTGGCTCATTGATTTGAGGCCTGATTTAAGATGGCAATAGATAGTTTAACATAATATAATCCATCTGATTTATCAATTAGGATATTTCTTTTATCATTAGAGACAAGTGGTTGAGTAGAAAATCGTAGTCGCTTTAGGATTGGCCTTTAAAATAAATGAGACGAGCCTCGCCAAATAAAACGCAAATTGCCAGGCCCTCATAAATGTATATATTAAAATACTTAGCTTTCGGGACGGGCTGTTTAGCGAATTTCACAGCCTTCCCCAAAATAATAAGGTGTTAGTCTTTTTAGGCGCGTCTTTAATAATTTTATCTTCTTAAACTCGAGTGTGCATTTCATGCGACCCAAACCCAAATCCCAAAACGTCGAGTCAAATGTGTTCAGGATTGCGGGTGCATTTCATGTGACGCGATCCGAAGACATATTTTAAACGACGTTCAATTTTCTTTAATAATTTGATTAAAAGCGGCTAAAGGTTAAAATTTGCACATAAGTTCAAGCATGTTATAAATCAGATAAATAAGCCAAATATGACAGTTGAGCGACCGTGCTAGAACCACGAAACTCGAGAATGCCTAACAACTTCTCCCGGGTTAACAGAATTCCTTATCCGGATTTCTGGTTTGCAGACTATTAAATATAGTAAAACTTTTCCTCGATTCGGGATTCAACCGGTGACTTGGGACACCATAAATCTCCCAAGTGGCGACTCTGAATCTCTTAATAAATGAATCCCGTTTCGATTGTCCTTTAATTGGAAAAACTCCCTTTACTACACCCTTTGCGGGGTGCGGTAGATGCTCCATAGACATATGTGTGGCTTATGTACGGGCGTTGGATGTGCCTACTAACTATGTTCTAATCCTAATTCTCGCTTCTCTAAAGTTTAATTGTATGGAGTCTTGGAACCTATCGACAGTTTAATGTTGTTATTTAAGAAAAAGTAACATTGTAGGAAGCACCATCTTTCCTCGTCTCTATAAATGAATGGAAGCACGGTTTCCTTATTCGTATCGATTTGGGTAGGAAGTGTTTGATAAGGCATGCTCAGTTGGATTCACTCGATTGAGCACTGGTCGCGCCTCCCAAGGTTAGGGCGTGACAACTTCCACAAGCCTTGTTCAACTTTATAAATCTTCATACTAAGCATGAATAATATATAATGGAGTCACAACAATCATAGTATAAGACTCACGAGCATGCTTGACATCAATGTATATGTATTCGTCACAACACCTATGTCTCGTACTCTACAATTAACACATAGAAAATACGACCACAACTCATATTCCCTCAAGCTAAGGTTAGACCAAACACTTACCTCAATGCCACGAATTCAATTCAAGCCTCAACTACCGCTTTACCCCTATATTCCACTTCCAATTCACTTGAATCTAGTCATAATTTACTTAACGATATCAATAAATGCTAAATGAATCAATTCTAATGCATGAAAATAAGTTTTCGAATGATTTCTTCAAAAATTCAAAATCAACCCCGGGCCCACATGGTAAAAACCCAAGGTTCGAACAAAAACCCAATCACCCATTACCGCGTGTTCTCATTAATCATTAACCAAAGGAAATAGCCATTTATAATTTCAACACCTTTTTACAAAACATACATAGCATACATGGTTCTTAGCGAGGTTTACAACTTACATCGGCCAACATACAAAATTCATAACCCACATTTCCTGTCTACGGAGCCTCTAAGGATTCAAAATAGTGATACAATACTTGCCAGTAACAAGGCTTCGGCTATAGCTTACACAACACCAAAATAAGACTCCGGAATAAAAGCGGCATGAGCACGCAGGGCCCCGAGAGGATAGGGGGTCTCTAATACAGCTGACGGAGAGTGAAGGAGTGCTACTGCTGGTGGACTGGAGTACCTGCTATAGAACCACCTACAATCATAACACGAATGTAGCGCCCCCAGCAAAAGGGACGTCAGTACATTTGAATTATACTGGTATGTATGAAAAAACTTTGCCCCAAGTAAACTCAAACCATACACAAGTAACGAGCAGTGATATAATCAATAATCAAATATACATGAAAGGAACAATCAAATCCAAACAAGTTTACAATCTCTCCTTTTTCCCCTTCAACATTACCACATCAATGATTTCAAAATTTTTCTCATATTTTCATTTCAATAGTGATTTCGATCACTTTCCACCCTTATTACCTCGGCCACCCTTATCACCACAACCCACACCTTATTACTTCGTGTTGCGGCGCGCAACCCGATCCCACCGAACAATCACAATTCACAAACAACACAACAACAACAACAACAATTCACAAAGAACAACAACAAATCACAAGAATTTCCGTAGCCATCAATACCATTTCCATCATATTAAACAACTCATATGCAATTTAAGTCACTACATTAATTACCCATAATAAGCCAAATATGTTATTACTGCAGTTGTTCCAATTGCATCATTTACGATTTCCTTTCATCATTTGTTTCTCAACTCTTACCATATAACACTTTTACAATCACACATTTGGTTTATTGCCAATTACTTCCTCCATTATATCGGGAGACTTAACCACGAACAATCAAATCATACCGATCACAAGAATTTCACAGCCAATCCACATAGTTATCACATACCAAATATTCGTATACCAAACAAGGTGATTTTACAAAGGTCAAAGTTAGCCATACATACTGGAGCCGAATTCCCTTTTGAACTTCTACTTTTAACTCACCCAACAGTGTAGCAATCTCAACCTAGTTCACAAGTTAACGGATATATCTTACAAAGGAAGTTCACAATCACTACCAAAATTTATTTAGATTGACAACCCCTCTTTTGCAAACCTTTACTTCTACCCAACTCCTTTTACTAGCTTTTAGGTATTAAAGAACATACATGTGCATTTCAACTTCCATTTTTAAGAATCAATTCATGAGAATTCCCCTTTTTATTTAAATCTGAAAATCAATGAAAAGCGGTCGGGGATTTTACCTGCAAGAATGGAGATGAAGATAAGTACTTAAAATTTTTCAGGCCTAGGTGATTTTGAATATGAAATTGAGGAAGATGAAATCTCTCTCTCAAGATCCCTCTCTTCCCTCTCTCTTATTTTGTTCAAAAATGATGTTAAAATGAGCGATTGGGGTATTTTATTGAAAAGGGGGTCGGGTTGAAAAATTAGAAAAATTGGAGCCCGAGTCAAGTTTGCGGTCGCACTTTGGAATCGCAAAGTGGAAATGCGGTCCACATAATGGACCGCAAAAGTGCTCCAAAAATCTGATTTCCCTGCCTGGGATTGCGACAGAAATGCGGTTTACATACCTGAGTTGTGATCGCATAATGCACCGCATTTTGACCTTAAATTTGAATAACACCTTGACTCACTTTGCGATAAAAATTCGCTTCGCATATCGGTTTTGCAATCGCATAATGGATCGCATTTTCACCTTAATTTTAACCAAAACCCTGACTCGAACTGCGACAGAAATATTGTCTGCATACTTGATTTGCGACAACATTTCGGCACTTTTATGGAACAACGGTGAGCTTGCTCGCCACGAAGAATTTTACACATCCCTAACACATATTCGGGACTAGACCCTACGAGCTACTAGGTTTTGAGAACATATTTTTTCACGGGGCTTTACATCCCCCCCACTTAAAATCATTCTTCCTCGAATGAGGATCTTGAAAATTAGTTGGTTTTGAAAACATGGTATGCTAATTCCCAATTTTTCACTAACTCTTATATTTTTAGAAAATTTCGCCAGAGTGTTTTTTGTAAATAGACACATCCACCTGTCACCGAGTCCCTGAAACATATTTTCAAACACCATTACACAATTCCTATTATCCCTATAACATTTACACAATACATTTCCTCAACATTTGCACATATTCAATCACTTGTTAGATTTTGCACATAAATTATTCACTTCAAGGAGTCCCATACAATCTAACCACTTCAACATACTATATGCATTTCAATTAATCATTACCAATCTACACTACCATTAGTTGTTTACTTATCAGATGAGTTTTTGTTAAACTTTCAATTACCAAGGAGAGGTTCACATGACTCAAAACAATCACAACACATACAATTCTTGCACGACTTGAGGAATTTCAATAGTAAAGCATTTAGGAAGAAACGATGGGGTGTGTTTGCACCAATTTGGGAAAAATATCAGTGTGTCTAGGGATAAGAGTTCTCATGATTACTTCTAGACTTGCTCAAACAGATGGGGATATTTTTCTTTCATTTCATCTTCCGCTTCCCATGTAGCTTCCTCATTTTATCTTACTTCTCAATTTGCGGACTTGACTATCAAGAATAGCAATCGGGATTTCTTCATATGATAGGTCTTCACTGACCTCTATATACTCAACTGGCACGATGGGGGATGGATCTCCAACCACTTTCTTTAACATAGACACATGGAACACCAGGTGCGCTATTGACATTTCAGGGGGCAAGTCCAGCCTATAAGCCACCTGCCCTATCCTTTGAACGGTCCGATATGGCCTGACATACCTAGGACTTAACTTCCCTTTCTTCCCGAATTGCATGACTCCCTTCACGGGAGATACCCTCAGGAACACCCAATCATCAACTTGAAACTCCAATTATCTTCGACGAATGTCCGCATAGGATTTCTAGCGACTTTGAGCAGTTTTCATCCTTTCCTGAATGACTTTAAATTTTTCCATAGCCTGGTGCACGAGATCTGAACCTAATAGTTTTTCTTCACCTACTTCGAACCACCCAATCGGAGACCTACACCTTCTTCCGTACAATGCCTCAAATGGGGCCATCTGAATGATAGCATGAAAGTTGTCATTGTAAGCAAATTCTATAAGCGGCAAGTGATCATCCCAATTGCTTTTGAAATCCAAGACACAAGCCCGCAACATATCTTCAAGCGTCTGAATAGTACGCTCTGCTTGACCATCAGTCAGTGGGTGGAAGTCCGTGCTGAGATTCACCTGCGTACCCAAACCTTGGTGAAATTTCTTCCAAAACTTAGCTGTGAACTGAGCCCCTCGATCTGAGATAATAGAAAGTGGAGTGCTATGAAGCCTTACTATTTCCTTGATATACAACCTGGCACACTATTCTGTAGTATCGGTGGACTTGACTGGCAAGAAGTGAGCTGATTTGGTGAGTTGATCCACTATTACCCAAATTGAGTCAAATTTGCGCTGAGTGCGAGGTAACCTTACCACGAAATCCATGTTGATCATCTCCCATTTCCACATTGCTATTTCCATAAGCTAAGTTAACCCACCGTTCCACTGATGCTCGGCTTTTACTTGCTGACAATTTGGACATTTAGATACAAAGTCCGCCACACCCCTATTTATACTGCTCCACCAATAAATTTCTTTGATATCATGATACATTTTCGTAGATCCTGGGTGCACGGAATACCTGGAATTATGAGCCTCTGCCATTATCCTCTTCCGAAGCCTATCCACATTGGGAACACATAACCTACCCTGACATCGCTATACACCATCCTCGCTGTCGAGTGAAAATGCCGATGTCTTGTTGTTCAAAACTGCTTCCTTCATCTTAGTCAATGCTAGGTCAATAAACTGCTTTCCCTTGACTTCCGCTACAAGTGATGATTCTGCTCCATTATGCACCATAACATCCCCCTAGACTGGACAATTGATAAACCTATCGAGCCAAGGCCCTTTGATCCTATCCCAAATAAGTCAAGCTACCCATAGACTTCCGACTGAGAGCGCCAACCACTACATTCGCCTTCCCTGGGTGGTACAAAATATTCATGTCGTAATCCTTGAGCAATAATAACCACCGTCACTGCCTTCAATTCAACTCCTTATGCTTGAAAAAGTATTGGAGGCCCTTGTGGTGTGAGAACACATCCACATGGACTCCATAAAGATAATGCCGCCATATTTTTAAAGCAAACACAACTGCTGCAAGCTCCCAATCATGTGTCAGATAATTTTTGTCGTTACTCTTGAGTTGTCTTGAAGCATATGCGACAACCTTCCCATGTTGCATCAACACACACCCCAAACCAACCCTGGAGGCATCATAATAACCCACAAATCCTTCCGTGCCTTCTAGCAAGGCCAATACCGGCGTCTAGGTCAACCTTGACTTCAATTCCTGAAAACCTTTGTCACAAACGTCGGACCATTAGAACTTAACTGCTTTCTGCGTCAACTTAGTCAATGGGGAGGCGAGGGTAGAGAATCCCTCCACAAACCTCTGATAATACCTTGCTAATCCCAAGAATCTACGAATCTCCATCGGGGTCATGGGTCTAGGCCAATCTTTCACTGCTGCAATCTTCTGGGGATCCACCTGAACCCTTCACAGGAAACAACATGACCTAGAAAGGTAACAGAATACAACCAAATTTCATATTTCAAAAATTTGGCATACAACTGGTTCTAATGAAGAGTCTGCAGAACAACCCTAATATGATCGGCATGATCCTCCCAGCTATGCGAATAGACAAGGATATCATCAATAAAAACAATCATGAAGGAGTCTGGAAATGCCTTGAAGACCCGATTTATAAGATCCATGAAAGCTGTCGGGCCGTTGGTTAGCCCAAAGGACATGACTAAGAACTAAAAGTGGCTATAGCGAGTTCTGAAAGTGGTCTTAGGAATATCATGTCGTCTAATCTTCATTTGGTGATACCCGGACCGTAGATCAATTTTTGAGAAAAACCATGCACCTTGAAATTGGTCGAACAAATCATCTATCCGAGGCAAGGGATATTTATTCTTGATGGTGTGTTTATTGAGCTCCCGATAATAAATACACATCCAAGGCGACCCATCTTTCTTTCTGACAAAAAGAATCGGAGCACCCCACGACGACACACTCGGCCGAATTAATCCCTTTTCTAATAAATCCTCCAGTTGCTCCTTTAACTCCCTTAACTCTGATGGAGATATTCTGTATGGTGGAATAGATATTGGTTGAGTATCTATCAATACATCAATCCTGAACTCAATCTTCATATCTGGCAGAATCCCTGGAAGCTCATCCGGAAACACTTTAAGAAACTCATTCACGACCAGCACAGACTCGGGATAGACAGTTCTGAAGTGGTGTCTTCCACCCGGACGAAATGATAGATACATCCCTTCTTAGTCATCTTTAAAGCCTTAAGGTAGGAAATAAACCTTCCCTTCGACACCACACTATTCCCCTTCCACTCAATAACTGTCTTATTCGGGAACTCGAGTGTCATGACTCTAGTTCGGCTGTCAAGCTTAGCAAAGCACGAATAAATCCAGTCCATTCCCATAATAACGTCAAATCCACCATTCCAAGCTCGGTAAAGTCGGTCGTGGTAACACGACCACATATCGTGACAACACATTTCCTATAAACTCGCGCGGCTGTAATAGAATCACCAACCGGAATCAATACAGAGAACGACTCATGAAGTTGTTCGGGTTCTATCCCAAAACTTGAAGCAATGAATGGGATGACACAAGAAAAAGAGGACCCCTGATCAATAAGATCATAACAATCAACAGCCTGAATGGACAAGATACCTGTAACAACATCTGGATAAGCCTCTGCACTCTGGCGATCACTCAAAGCATAAAATCGGCTCGGTCCACCTCTACCACGAGATCCACCCCTAACTGCACCACGCCCTACTGGAGCGGGAGGACGCACAAATGATGTGGCGGCTGGAGAACCGGATGACTGAGAAAATTCCCGACCCACGCCCTGACTGGGCGCACGACAGTCCCGCTGGACATGACCTCTTACCCCGCATTTATAATACACCGGCAAATCCAAATAGCAAGTCTTTCTATGGAATCTCCCACACTTGGGGCATAGAGCCCTCCCTTGCTTCTGTGATCTCCCTCCTGGACAACTGTACTGATGGGGTGTCCTACTGCCTGAACCTTGTCTCAAGTGACTGCTCTGCTGATAACTGTGCACAGATGGTGGTGCGCTCGTTGAGGACTGAGCATATGACTGGGATGGCCCTAATGGCCCCCTCCCCGAAGTGGTCTACCTGAGTGACATGTTGATCGGGCCCTGCGGCTACTCTCCCTTTCCGCCCGTATCTTCAACTTTCTAGCCTCTGTGGCCAAAGAGAATCCCACAATCTTCCCATAATTCATATCTGAGTGTAAGGCTGCTGTAGCAGCCTTATTCACCACCAAAGGACTAAGGCCCTTAATGAATCGCCAAAATCGAGCATCCACGGTCGACACTAACTGAGGAGCATACTTTGACAATCTCACAAACTCCATGTGGTACTCCCAAACACTCATATTGCCCTGCTTGAGGACCTCAAACTCGGTGGCACGGGCTGCTATTGTCTCGGAAGGCAAGAATTGGTACATAAATGCATCTACAAACTCATCCCATCTATCCATAGGACTTTCCTCCCCACCGGAATCCTCCCACATTTGGAACCACGAATGCGCTACTCCCTTCAACCTGTATGAAGCCAACTCAATCCACTCTGTCTATGTAGCCTTCATCACTCGAAGGGTCTTATACATTTCATCTAGGAAATCCTGTGGATCGGCCTCTGGTTCTGTGCCAGTGAACTCTGGAGGAGACAACCGCAGAAACTGGTAGACTCGGGAGCTGGCGGAATCTCCCTGTCCGCAGGAGGACGTAGGGATATTATGAGATCTCTAGGACTGGGCGGCCATTAACTGGGTCAACATACAGATGGCTCCCCTAAGGTCCCTATCAGGAACCCCGGGATTGGAAGTTGGAACTACATCAGAATCTGGAACATCGGCTGGAGGGATAGTAGCACCCTGCGCCGCAGCTGAACTAGGAATACTTTGATCCAGAATAGATAGGTCAGGCAGATTCAATACCGGGGAGTCACTCTCACCCACGGCACCAGGTACATGATTCATAGCCTCACTTGGGGTAGCATTGGCTCCAAGGCCAAGTCTAGCTCTCTCCTTAGGTGCTATAACTAAAAATTTCGAAACCGAGCACGAGTTAGACATAAATACTTCCAGTTTTCACTTCACCACACAATATAGAATAACAAAGAAGATGGTAATTTCCTAAATGTCCATACAAGATGTGGTCGACAACACACCGATAAGAAGGGCTCTACTAGACACGGCTCTGAGACATCCTATGACTCTTTTAAAACCATAGGCTCTCATTCCAAGTTTGTCATGCCCTAAAACTGAGGAGCGCGTCCAGTGCTCGACCTGGTAGCCCCAGCCAAGCGGACCTGGGTGCTTTTCCTATCCCACGTGTTACCCCATGTTCTCATTACTTATTAATCAAAGGAAATAGCCATTTATAATTTCAACACCTTTTAACAAAAATACATAGCATACATGGTTCTTAGCGAGGTTTACAACGTACATCGCCCAACATACAAAATACATATTTACATAAGTTCATAACCCACATTTCCCGTCTACGGAGCCTCTAAGGATTCAAAAGAGTGGTACAATACTATGCGGTAACAAGGCTCCGGCTATACCTTACACAACACAAAAATAAGACTCCGAAATAAAAGTCACATGAGCCACGAAGGGCCCCGAGAGGAAAAGGGCTCACCAATACAGCTGACGGAGAGTGAAGGAGTGCTACTGCCGGTGGACTGGAGTACCTGCTATAGAACCATCTACAATCATAACACAAATGTAGCGCCCCCGGCAAAAGGGACGTTAGTACATTTGAATTGTACCGGTATGTATGAACAAACTTTGCCCCAAGTAAACTCAAAACATACACAAGTAACGAGAAGTGATAGAATCAACAATCAAATATAAAATCAACAAACAAGTACACATGAAAGGAACAATCAAAGCCAAACAAGTTTACAATCTCTCCTTTTTCCCCTTCAACACTATCACAACAATGATTTCACAATTTTTCTCATATTTTGATTTCAATAGTGATTTCAATCACTTTCCACCCTTATTACCTCGGCCACCGTTATTACCTCGGCTACTATTATCACCACAACCCACACCTTATTACTTCGTGTTGCGGCGCGCAACCCGATCCCACCGATCAATCACAATTCACAAATAACACAACAACAACAACAACAATTCACAAAGAACAACTACAACAATTCACAAGAATTTTCATAGCCATAAATACCATTTCCATCATATTCAACAACTCATATGTAATTTAAGTCACCGCAAAAAATTACCCACAACAAGCCAAATATGTTATTACCGCAGTTCTTCCAATTGCATCATTTACGATTTCCTTCAATCATTTATTTCTCAACTCTTACCATATAACACTTTTACAATCACACATTTGGTTTATTGCCAATTACTTCCACCATTATATCGGGAGACTTAACCACGAACAATCAAATCATACCAATCACAATAATTTCACAGCCAATCCACGTAGACATTCATACCAAATATTTGTACACCAAACAAGGTGATTTTACGAAAGCTCAAAGTTAGCCATACATACCTGGAGCCGAATTCCCTTTTCAACTTCTACTTTTAACTCACCCAACAGTATAGCAATGTCAATCTAGTTCACAAGTTAACAGATATATCTTAGAAAGGAGTTTCACAATCACTACCCAAATTTATTTAGGTTGACAACCACTATTTTACAAACCTTTACTTCTGCCCAACTCCTATTACTAGCTTTTAGGTATTAAAGAACATGCATGTGTATTTCAACTTCCATTTTAAGAATCAGTTCATGAGAATCCCCCTTTTTATTTATTTCTGAAAATCAGTGAAAAAGGGTTGGAGATTTTACCTGCAAGAATGGAGATGAAGATAAGTACTTGAAATTTTCCGAGCCTAGGTGACTTTGAAGATCAAATTGAGGAAGATGAACTTTATCTCTCAAGATCCTTCTCTTCCCTCTCTTTTATTTTGTTCAGAAATGATGTTAAAATGAGGCATTGGGGTGTTTTATTGAAAAAGGGGTCGGGTTGAAAAATTAGAAAAATTGGAGCCCGATTCAAGTTTGCGGTAGCACTTTGCGATCACAGAGTTGAAATGCGACTGCAAAAATGATCCAAAAATCTAATTTCCCTATCAGGGTTTGCGATAGAAATGCAGTACGCATACCCGATTTGCTGTCGCATAATGCATCCCATTTTGACCTCAAATTTGACTGACACCTTGACTCACTTTGCGATAGAAATGTGGTCTGTATATCAGTTATGTGATCGCATAATGGATCGTATTTTGACCTCCATTTTAAACAAACCCCTGACTCAAACTGTGGCAGAAATGCGGTCCGCATACTTGAGTTGCGACCGCATGTTGGACCTCATTTCTGCACTTTTCTGGAAAAACTTTTACTCTAGTTTTTAAAAGCTAAATCAGTACAAAAGGTCTGAACCGCGTCCCTATCCCGTATTTCTGACTTGACCCTACAACCTACTGGGTTTTGAGGACAAATTGTTTCACGGGGCCTTTAGTTAAAAGCTCCAAATAAATTTATTTCTTCTCTTTTATTTATAAAATAATCAATAATTATCCTTGAAGTTACCTTTTTGATGATTTAGCCATCTAAATACTTTATTTATTCCAATATAGTGTTTAATTTTTTTTTTGTGCATTTATTGTAATTATATTTAAAAATTTTAGGCTAAATTGCACGTCTTTGCAATAATAGCCCATAGTAACGTATAATTACATTATTGATGCATAAAATGGTCTTTATATTTTTGAAATGACAAATAATTATTTTAAATTATTTTAGTATACGAAAATATTTTTTGGAACTCATTTATAATTTTTATAAATTACGTGATTATTAAAAGTGGCTATTTAAAATTTGGCATATTTTTATTTCAATTTTAGCCCTATTTCAATCTAATACTATCTCAATTCCAATTAAAATGTAGCCAGTTCAAACCCTAATACTCGATCCGGCCCCAAAACCCTTTTAATCTCGACCGTTGATCATAAAGATCAACGGCCTCAACCGTCCCTTACCTAAAATAAACCAAACGACCCCCCCCCCCAAACCCTTTCATTTGCCACCATCCACTACCCTGAAATCCCTCCCGTCTCTCAAATGCTCTCAAACCTAACACTAGTCGTGCCACACTAACACTCATCCATTGCTATCTGTGGTGGTTTCCCACCACCCCCAGGCCCCTAGAAGCCTTTCTCACAATCGTATTGCCATTTCTAGGGTCCTCAAGGGACCACGGTCAGTTGGCTTGCATCTATGGTCCCTTTCTCGACTATTTTAGGATGTTCCAATGTGATTCCGAGTAAGATCGTCATATATCGCCTATGATCTATGGGTTTCTAAGTAGGTTTCTTCACCTCTATGTTGTTCTCTTCGAAACCCTAATTTCTTTTTCTGAGCCACTTAGATCTGTACAAATCTAAGATGATTTAGACTTGTTTCATATGAGTTTTTGGATGAATATGTTGTCCACATAATGATGCTTTAAGATGAGCCTTATCGGGCTTTCCATAATCCCAACGGGCACAAACACATTCTGTGCATTAATTTGTAGAACTATATGCCAATATGCTAATCATGAATGTATAAATAGTCGAGTCTAAGAGGGAGAAGTTCCTAACCTTTTTGTTTTGCAAAAAATGAGGCGTGAGGTCCCCAGATTCGGTATGGTTAGCAACATTCCACAATTGCTACAAGATTAGTGGGAGGACCTTTCCTCAAGTGACAAGAAACGTGTAAGAATGTACCTAGATAATTTATCCAAACAACACATTGATAGAGGCTTCCATTTTGTTCTGGGATAGTGAAAGGTCTGTGTTTCATTTCGGTGACATAGAAATGACTCCACTCCTAGACAAAATTGAGGGACTTGCGGGATTGACTTGGGATAGACCTAGGTTGTTGGTACCGGAGAACCGTACTGGCAAAGGGTTCTCAAAGATGATGGGGTTAAAGAAAAATGCTGACTTGGTATTCCTGGAGAAGTCCTACATACCCTTCAAATACCTATACGAGAGATATGTCCATAGCATGTACTACCGTACCTTCCACGACAAGCTCTCTACCACTTATATGGGACACATGCACCGTAGAGTGGTCGTGTCCATCGTATGCTTCTTGGGATTGATAGTATTCCCAATGAAAAGGAAAGAATTTACAATAGGTTGGTCATGGTCGCCAAGACTCTGATGGAAGGGATGAATGGACAAACATATACTATAGTCCTCATGATCATAGCCAACATCTACAGGGCTCTGAAATGTTGTCAAAGGGGGATCAAAAATTTTGAGGGTTGTAATTTGTAGATGCAGTTGTAGTTATTAGAACATCTTCAGAAGGGTCATTATCGCCAAGAACTGTGAAGGGCTTGAACAAAAATATTGCCTCCCACCACCCCAAGCGGATGACTTGCATTCCGAACATGTTTGCTTGGCCGGAAAGTGCCAAAGAGTGGGTGGAGTTCTTTGACAATATGACCGAGGAACATGTATACTAGATGTTTGAATGGTTCCCAATAGACGAATTCATCATTAGATCCAGGGACACTCCACAATTTGGGCTGATTGGGTTGAGAAGATATACCCTTATGTCCCTATGCAAGTTATGAGGCAAGCAGACAGGAAGCAGGTTGTACCCAGGATTGCCAAAATAAGCCATTTCAAAGCGGTCTTTCACAATGATGATGTTCCTTACAAGTGCCAAGCTCAGCATATGTGGCACTGCAAGATCATCGTACAAAAGAACACCATCGAGCCAGACAGGTGTCATGCGCGGTGTGAACCTCTCTACCCAGCATGGTTAGAAGATAATTTGAAGGGAATGGTAAGGCTAGGAGCCTGTCGAGGGAATAGGATCATAGATGAAGAAGATGAAGCTCAAGTTAAATACAATAGGCTGGACAAGAGGTTCCACGACTTTGAGAATGAGCACCGAGAAATGCACGAGACAAACATGAGGTTGATCGATGAATGGAACGAAATGGATGTCACTTCCAACAGAAAGTTGGGATATATGGAGTGAGGATCAGTGGAGCTGGAGGGTAAAGTCATAAAGAGGATTGAGGATTGCAAGAATACTAAAGGAAGTGAAGGAGGACATTTGGCCAAGGTCTACCTGCTGTTCGGTCTGCGCGATGTGGGGAACCTATATGATGGAGTCAAGAAGATCGAATCCGGGGAAGGTCCTTGGGACCAAGAAGACTAGATTTATTTGCTTTCCTAAAGGTATTAAGGCCAAGTGCCAATAGTGACTTACTTTTCTACTGTCTTAGTGTCGTTTTGTGATTCGTCTATTTTTCACATTATGAAATGATGTATTTACAGGCATCTAAAGTTCTCCAAATCTATTTTTCACTAGGCCTACCTCGGTCACAACCAGGCTCCCAAATTAGGACACGAATTTACATTCTCACAATATGTATTTAAATATTACAAACATTTCAGAATCCTTCTGTTTTTCTTTATTCTTTATTCCTATCCCATAAGGTTGGTTCACTTATACTGCCATCATCAACATATTACAACAGATCTAGAGGTCATCCACGTCCCACTCCTCCAAAAAAATACAAAAGGCAAAGGAAAAGTAGAAATGGATTACTTTAGTGGTATCCGAAAGTAGAATGTTGAGAACGCAGAAACTTCAGATGGACAGAGTACTTCGGCACCGAACAACATAGTCTTGAGAATGGAACAAAAGATATTGGAATTGTAAGGAGAACTTGAGCAGGTTTGTAACTTGGCAAACTTATCACTCACCTTGAATGTCCCTCACATCAACCTATAGAACACAAAGAACCTAACACCTCCCCAAAACACAGAAAATCTACATCCAAAAAACCCTCCTGCACCGTCTCAATACGCAACCCAACACAAAAACCTCAATCCCTTACAGATACCAACTCCACCACAACATCACCATCAACCAATCCATTACCCTCAAACCACCACTTACCACACGCTCCAAACCACACCACAACCCATTCCCAATCATCAAAACTCAACTAATGACCATTGTTACACCTAAGTCCCCGACACCCATCAAAGAAACCTTTTATATGTGGAAACTATACCTCACTCTATCCAACCAATCTCCTATACACCGAAATCCTCCGAGAAGGACCTGCTTGTTAAAAATATGGCTGAAGAACTCAAGAAGTTGACAAGCCGAGTTCAGGGTGTCGAAGGCGACAAAGGAATAGAAGGTTTGAACAATTAGGACTTATGCATACAACCAGATGTAGAACTGCCAAAGGATAACTCCCCAAGTTTGAGATGTTTGATGGTACATGTGATCTCAGGTTCATTTGAAGACTTATTGTGAGAATCTTTTTCGGGTCAGAAAGGATGATAAAATCCGAATGAAACTCTTTATTAGGAGTCTTACTGGAGATGCTTTGTCCTGGTAAATGAGCAAGGATCACAAGAAATATATCCAGTTGGGTAACTATAGTGTCCGATTTCATGGACCGGTTCAGGTTTAACACAAAAAACACACCTGATGTTTTATACATCTAGAATCTTAAGAAGAATCCCACCGAGACCTTCCGCGAATACACTACCCATTGGAGATCGGAGGCGGCCAAAGCTAGTCCATCTTTTGACGAGGGACAGATGAACAAGTCTTCCATCAAAGCACAAGATCCGCAGTGTTATGAATGATTGATGATTATTGAAAATCATAAAATCTCTGATACCATCAAATTCGTAGAAATAATCGAGGAAGGAAGCAAAAGAGGGATGGCAACAAATTTCGAGGCACTATAGGCTACAAATAAGGCATTACAATCAGGCATTACAATTAAACCGTATATCAAAGGAAAGATGTTGGGACAGTAATGGTAGCTCTAGGTCGTAAATCTGCATAGACATATAAAACACCTCCACCCACATACTAAACACCTCCACTCATATAGAAAACACCTCCACCCATATACCAAGCACCACTACCCACATATCAGCCCTCATCCCCCAGATATTCCTAACTAACCACTATCCATCACACCTATAACTCGTAATCGTCGTATTTCCAATCACCTCTAACTCGTCAAAACTATCCAAGACCAATACCCAACATCAAATGCAAGCCACCCAAACAATACACCATCATTGCTGAACCCATTGACCAGTTGTATGAGAGGTTTAACGCTGCGAGTTATGTCAAATCCATTCCCGTTGTGGCATTAGAAAATCCCTCCCAACGGGTCAATCCAAACAAAATTTATACACACCATTTTCGTATGAAGGGGCACACCACTGATGAGTGTCGAACGCTGAAGGATAAGATCCAGACACTAATTGAAAACAAGGTCATACAAGCGAAGGAAGTCGTACCTAATCTTCACAACAACCCCCTCCCTAATCATAAAGGTGGTGGGGTACATGTGATAGAGACGAACGAAGAATGGGACCCTGAGGGGTGGATTGGGGTAATTGGATAAGGCGATGACTTTAAAGTTGTAGTCACACTTACTCTTATTGTGGTATAGACTCAGTCACCAATCGAGGTTGAGGTAGCAACATCGTTCCATTTGAGGTAGAGGAGCTCCAACTGCGGCTACCCCTGCTCCATTTGAAGTAGAAGTGGTCACACCATTCACAATGTTAGTATCAACCATACCTCCTTTTGACTCAAAAGCAATACCCTAGGATTATGTTGCTGAAGCTCGGCAAAAAGGGAAGGCAAGGGTAGAGAAATTCGATGTTGCACAAGGAATGACTAGGACTGGAAGAGTGTATACACTTGAACACTTGGGAGGACCAAGTAAGGAAGCCACTACCAGGAAGCCAATCATTGAGACAGGGCCAGATGACTTCTGGAGAAAACTACAAGCAAAGGAGTGTTCCATCGTTGAACAAATGAAAAATACCCCAACTCAGATATCCATCCTGTCACTGTTGCAAAATACCAGAGGCGCATAAGAATGATTTAATGGAAGTGCTAAGCAAGGCTTATGTACCCAATAATATCACCGACGGAGAGATTGCCAATAGTAGGGCAAATACTGTAAAGTCATAACATCATCTTCCACGAAGATGTGCTACCACCTGAGGGGTTGAGTCACCACCGAGCATTGTATACTACAGTGCAATTTCAAGACTAACTCATTGCCTAGGTTTTGGTTGACGGAGGTTCAAGCCTCACTATTTCCGTTACACACTCTAAAACGGTTGGACAAAGGTTTTCATGAAATACGGGTAGGAAGCATGAACATGAAAGATTTAGATGGTATTGAAAGGGCCATGATCGGGGAAATTAACCTTTGCATTCAGACAGGGCCAACTTGGTTCGACGTCGATTTTTAGGTGCTCGACATACCAGCCTCATATAATCTTCTGTTGGGCCGACCGTGGATCCATGTTGTTGGGGATTTGGCATCCACGCTACATCAAGCCATAAAGTTCGAATGGAATCATCAGGAGGTGATCATTCACGCAGATGGGAATAACCCATTTTACACCAGTCAAACTATCCCCATCATTGGACATAGAAGAAGGCTAGGAGGGGAAACGTATCATCATATTGAACGTGTCAATGCCGTCGATAAAGATAAATGGTGGAGCATTAAAATAAAAAACGTATTGGCATGGTTTAGGTGTGAGCCCGGCAAAGGGCTGGGGAAGAACTTCCAAGGTATCACTAAACCAATACGGCTGAAGGGTTATGGTACTACCTTTGGGCTCGAATACCAGTACACGTGGCAAGAATACAATGATTGGTCTCTTCCATAGCGCAGTCCGTATTACTTTCTCGAGCAACAAGTGGCATATCTAGATCAAACTTTTCATCAAGCTGACATAATATGGGGAACCGCAGAAGAATAAGCATTACTTGGGTTGAAGAATTTGTTCTTGTAGGATGAAGACATGGACTGCAGTGCCATAATTGAGGAGGATCAGGAAGAAGGCCTCACTATTCAGACTTTAAAAAAGGGAGTTGTTCTTAGGAACTGGACCGCCACACCATCCTGGGCCTGCCGAGTCCCTAGGTAGCTTGGCATAATTTTCTTTTATTTTTATAGCCACTCTAGGCATTTAAGATTTTCAGTAACTTTGTTTTAAGATTTACTTGTTTCAAAATAAATGCTTGATTCATCGAGCCATACTTGTCTGGATGTCTTTCAGTTTTAATCAAAAGCATTTGCTCTTTATTATTCATTACTATTTTAAAACTTTTTTCTACAATGTTATTATTACTTTTCCTCATGAACTGGTGACTGTGACATGTCACGAGGCAATGCTACCTGAGAATAGTGATTCAGAAGATTAAATACCCGAAGAAGTTGTCAAGGAAGTTGAAAACGTTGAGAATAAGCCTAAGTCCAATTTGGACAAAACTGAAGTAGTAAACTTGCGAGACCCCGAGCCCATCAAGAAGACTCGCATCAGTATTCATTTGTCACCAACAGAGAAGGAAGAGTACATCCATTTCTTAAACGAATATGAGGACATTTGTGCATGGTCATATGATGACATGAACAGTTTGAGCAAGTCCACAATTGCTCACAAGTTGCCTACTAATCCCATATGTTAGCCAGTAAAGCAGAAACTCAAAAAGTTCATATAAGAAATGAGCCTGAAAATCAAGTAGGAAGTTACTAAGCAGATCAAAGCTAAAGTCCTCAGGGTGGTTAAGTACCCAGCTTGGTTAGCTAACATTGTGCAAATTCTGAAGGAGGATGGGAAAGTTAGGGTATGTGTTGACTATCAGGATTTAAACGGAGCAAGTCCCAAGGACGACTTTCCACTGCCAAGCATAAACATTTTGACCGACAACTGCGCCAAGCATGAACTCCTATCCTTTATAGATTGCATCGCGGGTTATCACTAGATCTGGATGGATGAAGAAGACGTGGAAAACAACTTTTATCACACTTTGGGGGATATAGTACTACAAGATGATGTCATTTGATCTAAAGAATGCAGGGTCTACCTACATAAGAGATATGACAACCATCTTCCATGATATGATACACAAGGTAATAGAGATCTATGTTGATGATGTCATTATCAAATCCAATAGGGTCGCAGATCACATAGCAAACTTGAGAAAGTTCTTTGACAGGCTAAGGAGGTACAACTTGAAACTGAACCTTGCAAAGTGTGCATTCAAGGTTCACGCAGGAAAGGTACTAGTATTCATTATCAGTCGTCAAGAGACCAAGCTGGATCTGTCTAAAGTCAAAGCTATTCAGCAGTTACCAACGCCTAAGGCATCTCAACTATATCAGTCTCTTTATAGCACAATCCACAGTCATATGTGAAACATCTTCAAGATGCTGAGGAAAGATGCAGAGACAAGTTGGAACCGAGGATTGTCAGAAAGCTTTTGACAAGATCAAGGATTAACTGTCCACATCACCAGTTTTGGTCCCACCAGAACTAGGATGACCTTTTCTACTATATCTATCTATATTGGATTGAGCCTTCAGATGTGTTATGGAAAAACATGATGACACAGGAAGAAAGGAGCATGCCATATACTACCTGAGTAAGAAGTTCACACCTTACAAATCGCGGTACTCTTTGCTGGAACGTACTTGGTGTGCTTTGACCTGGACGACTCAAAAATTTAGGCATTACTTCTGCTCCTACACCACATACCTCATATCCAGGATGTACCCTCTAAAGCACATATTTTAAAAACTCATGCCGACTGGGAAGTTAGCCAAATGGCAGATACTATTGCGTGAGGTTGATATCATCTACGAAACTCAAAAGGCGATCAAACGGCAAGCATTGGCAAATCATCTTGATGAAAATCCATAGGGAGGAGAATACAAACCTAAGAAAACGTATTTTCTAAAGGTAGAAGTGTCATTCGTAGAAGAAGACATCATCGAAGCATATGACAGTTGGAGGATGTTCTTTGACAGAGCTCCAAATTTCAAAGGAGTGGGCAATGGAGTAGTTTTGGTATCAGAAATAGGTCAGCATTATCCGGTATCCGCCAAACATAGATTTCCCTACACTAACAACACGACATAGTATGAAGCCTGCATAATAGGGATCAACATGGAATTCCACATGAACATTTAGGAGTTGCTGGTAATCGGTGATTAGGATTTGCTTGTGCACCAGGTACAAGGAGAGTGCTCCACCAAGAATTCCAAGATATTACCATATTTGCACCATGTGCAGGAATTGAGAATGAGGTTCACGAAGATAGAATTCTGACATGTGCATAGAATTCAAAATGAGTTTACCGATGCATTGGCCACCTTGTCATCTATGATACAACACCCAAATAAGAATTTCATTGATCCCATCCCAGTAAGAATCCATAATCACCCTGCATATTGTGCTCATGTTAAAGAAGAAATAGATGGAAAGCCTTGGTTCCATGACATCAAGGTTTATTTTTCAAATAAAGAATATTCGGAGCATGCAAACCACACTCAGAAACGCACACTCTGGAGATTGTCCAATCACTTCTTCCATAGTGGAGTAAATACGGATAGAAGAACTTTCGATATGGGATTTCTAAGATGTGTCGACCCAAAAGAAGCTTCTAAAATACTTGAGGATATACATACCGAAACCTATGGCGTGCACATGAATGTTTTTGTTTTGGCTAAGAAGATACTTAGGGCCAGTTACTTTTGGATGACCATGGAGACAGATTGCATCCAGTATGTCCACAAATGGTTGAAATGGGAGGTACATGCCGATATGAAAAAAGAGCCACCAAATGAGCTCAATGCAACAAGCTCACCTTAGCCGTTCGCCACCTGGGGAATGGATGTCATTGGTCCGATTGAGCTTACTGCTTCAAACGGACGCAAGTTTATTCTGGTAGCAATTGATTACTTCACAAAATGGGTAAAGGTTGCATCCTAAAAGTGGTAACCAAGAAAGTCATCGCAGACTTTGTGAAATATCATATTGTTTTCCCATTCGGAGTTCCCAAGTCCATTTTTACTGATAATGCTGCCAATCTCAACAGTGATCTGATGAAAGCTATGTGTAAAACTTTCAAAATCAAGCATAAGAATTTCACAGCCTACAAAACTCAGATAAATGGAGCGATAAAAGCCTCCAACAAAATTATTAAGAAGATACTAAGAAAGATGGTAGAGAACAACAAACAATGCCGCGAGAAGCTACCTTTTGCTTTATTAGGATATCGCACTACAATTTGCACATCAATTGGGGCAACTCCTTACATATTGGTTTATGGTACCGAGGTTGTCATCCAAGCCGAGGTAGAGATTCCTTCTTCAAGAATCATACAGGAAGCTGAACTGAGCGATGCGGAGTTGCTAAGGAGTCGCTATGAACAATTGGCCATTATTGATGGAAAGAGGATAAACGCAGTGTGTCATGACCAACTTTATCAAAATATAATGTCTAGAGCATTCAACAATCGGGTTGAACCAAGGCAATTTGCACCAGGATAGCTTGTGCTGAAGAAGATATTCCTACATCAAGATGAAGCAAAAGGAAAATTCTCTCCCAACTGGAAAGGTCCGTACACTGTTCACAGGATACTGACAGGATGAGCACTTATACTTGCAGAAATAGATGAAGAAATCTGGCCAAAACTAACCAATTCGGACGCAGCCAAGAGATACTATGCTTTGATTATTTACATTTCCTCATCTGATGTAATTGAAATACGCTTGACCTAATTCCCGTTTAAGAGGGGATACGTATGCAGCCTTTTGGGTTCGGTCATACCATAATAAAATTTCCTTTTCCCCCAAGATCAGAACGGGGGAAGAATTTTGAAGAGGACCCCTAAAATTGCGGAACAAGTCCAGCCAACGCCGACATGTGTCAGATGGTCAGAAATCGGTCAATAAACTAGGGTAGAATTTTGAGAAGGATTCACCAAATTATGAAGAAAGTTCAACAAGGCTCGTTACCCACAAACCGTCGAAGGATCTTCTACCAAACTGGGGCAAAATATTCAAGAGGACCCTCAAAATTCTAACATAAGATGCTGGAGTGTGTTTGAAATGTGTTACAGTAACTAGTTCATCTAAAAATACTTGATATTTCAATATGTTCCTATATAACGCTATTTGTTTTATCAATGATTGCATATTTTCGAAAACTCTATTTTTTGTACAAGTCAGGGTACCCAGGGAACCTCAAATGAGGCTCCAAAATGGATCATAGCAAGGCCAGCATACAAAGGCACGAACGAACCTCCCTTTACGAACTTATAATTTTTCTTCAAGCGCAAGCACATTTGACATAGCAGCAGCATCCTCAAATATATATATATAAAGAAAAATAACCACAAAACGGGCCACGAAACATTGAACGTATTCCCAGCTAACAAACATTCTACTCTTGTTTGCTATTTGTTCTTTTCATAAGGCAAATCCTTGCCTCCACATCTTTGCAAAAGGCTATTCCTTACCTCCATAATTGCATGAGGCAAATCCCTGCCTCTATATTTGCATGAGGCTAATCCCTGTCTCCATACTGCATGAGACTAATCCTTGCCTCCATACCTTTGCATGAGGCAAATCCTTAGCTGCATATTTGCATGAGGCTAATCCCTGGCTCCATACCTTCATGAGGCTAAACCTTACCTCCATATTTGCATGAGGCTAATCCTTGCCTCCATATCTGCATGAGGCTAATCCTTGACTCCCTATCAGCATAAGGCAAATCCTTTCCTCCTTATCTACATGAGGCTAATCCCTACCTCCATATTTGCACGAGTCTAAACGTTTCCTCCCTATTTGCATGAGGTTAATCCCTACCTCCACTTTTGCATGAGGCTAATCCCTGCCTCTATATTTGCATGAGACAAATCATTTCATCCATATTTACATGAGGCTAATCTCTACCTCCATATTTGAATGAGTCTAATCGTTGCCTCCCTATTTGCATGAGGTTAATCCCTGCCTCCACATTTGCATGAGGCTAATACCTGCCTCCGTATTTGCATGAGGCTAATACTTGCCTCCTTATTTGCATGAGGCTAGTCACTACCTCAACATTTGCATGAGGCTAATCCCTGCCTCCAAATTTGCATGAGGCTAATCCCTTCCTCCACATTTGCATGAGGCTAATCCCTGCCTCCATAGTTGCATGAGGTTAATCCCTGCCTCCATATTTGTATGAGGCTAATGCTTGCCTCCATATTTGCATGAGGCTAATCCCTGCCTCCATACCTACATGAGGCTAATACCTGCCTCCATACCTATGTGAGGCTAATCATTGCCTCCATACCTACATGAGGCTAATCCCTGCCTCCATATTTGCATGAGGCTAATCCATGCCTCCACATTTGCATTAGGCTAATACCTGCCTCCACATTTGCATTGGATTAAGCATTGTACCTCCTTGCATAAATATTACTCTATTAAGGAACTATCTATTTGCTTTTCCATCGGGCTAAGCTCTGCCCTTTATTTCACAACACTAAGCCTTGTGTTGGAAGCATTATATTATTGCATCTCATGGGCTGAAATATCGCCAACATGTCTAAAGGTGTCATAGTCTAAAAGGCATTGTCCTCATATTCTGAAGACACCATGCCATGGCCTGAGGATCTCTCAAATATGCACATCATTATTCAAATACGTCATGGTTCGGAGGTGTATGCGGCAAAATTAGAGGGTCCAATTTCTTACTGTTAAGTCACTTCAATAGAACACCTAAAAGCCCCGAGGATGCGAAGCTGTGCCCGAGTCCCCCCCCCCCCCCCCC
>MU729601.1:84119-156531 GCA_026770625.1 Nicotiana glauca
GAGGATTTTCCCTTCTATCTTTTCATATATTTCCGCATCTTCAGTATTAGACAGACTTGTAGTAGGATGTCATTCTGTCATTAGAGGCTCGTGGTCGTGACACCAGTTCCTTGTTGGGCTGTTTCGGTATATTTGTTAGATTTTCCGTATTATATCAGTACTTAAGACTTTTACTTGGATAGTTCTGTCTTTACTTATTTGGTTAATTTAGGGTAATTGTTTTGAGTGGTCGGGCTTGCCTAGTAGTGTGCGGGGCTCCATCACGACCAGGTTGGGGTCGTGACACCCGGAGATCCTTGAGATCTCTTTGAACTCTGGCATGTGTGAGATAGCCTTTCCACACTGCACCTAAATAATTAATTACTTGAGAAAAGGTCTAGGTTTGAGCACTGCCCAGAATTCTTGAGATCCTTAGGAAACTCTGACACACCTAGACACGAATTTGGCCATGGAACTTTGGGCATTTGAGGATATTGGAGGCTTGGAAGTCATTTAGGCCTACCGTAGGCTCCCTATAGATTAATTTTATATTTCTATAAAAAAAATTATTTAATTTATTGGTCTACAATAATTATTGTAAACAAACAGTAGGGTGATTAGTGAAAAAGTGAAGGTAGTTTTATATATTGGGTAAATTTGGTAGATACCATGCCTATAGGGTCCATATTGATTCAAATATGTTTTTATATTTGCTTTACTTCCACGATATTAGAATCCATGCCTATATGATCCAAAAAATGGCCTTAATAATAGAGATCATACCTATAGGGTCAAAATCAGCTTTATAGATACCATGCCTATAGAGGTTTCATCTTTGGTTAAATGAATGTTGTCTGTTTTACCTTATGCTTAATTGGAAAACATGCATGCATGACTTAAAATAGTTCAGTTAAAAATAAACAAGTTCAAATTCGTGTTTATATATTCTGAATCGGCTTAATTAATTAACATGTCCGTTTCTTTAATAAGTTCTCAAACACTGCCTTAAATCAATACTGCTAGAAAGGATGCCTATAGGATCTCAAGTTGTTGTTTAAAATCGTTTTACTATTTTACTGCATTCATAATCAATATAGACATCATATTTTAAGGACATCACTGTTATGCGCTTAGGAAAGCCTATAGGATGATTAAAATCCTGCAACTATAAAACTGCGCTTTGTTATAACCGATCTGAAATCAGTAAGCAAGCAAATAGGTCTTTGACACTTGGTCCTAATTCAATGTCACATACTTCATGCTCACTCAAATATCATGTTCTAAGGTTTTTTCACTTAAATACTCGAAACCATTGTTTGAGACGTGCACTTACTTGTCATGTTTATGGATGTATATATGAGCCTTTAGTTGTTCCCTCTTTATGTGCAGTCATGATTGTTTTTTATTGACGCCTAGATTTTTTCTCCTTTGAATACCTTAGGATGGTCTAGAACTACATAAAATTAGAGGTCCCAATTACCTCCAGGTCCACAAGGATGGGACGAGTAGTCCACGCATAGGATACTTTTCAAGGTTGCTAGAACGCTTTAGGATATGACCAAGGGGTGGGAATTCGGTAGTAAGAATATGATGACTACGCATTAATGTTTAATATATTTTTATGCATTGTTTGTTATTTTATTTGTATTTTCAGACTAAATTGCACGTCTGTGCCTTAAAAACCCATACTAACGTATAATTACATTATTGATGCATAAAATTGTCTTTATATTCTTAAAATGACAAATAACTATTTTAAATCATTTTAGTACACAAAAATATTTTTTGGAACTCATTTATCATTTTTTTAAATTATGTGGTTATTAAAAGTGACTATTTAAAACATGGCATATTTTTATTTCAATTTTAGCCCAATTTCAACCCAATTCCAATTAAATTTTACCCATCCCAAACCCTAATACCCGATCAGGTCCCAAAACCCTTTTAATCTCGGTTGGTTATCATAAAGATCAATGGCCACAAACGGCCCTTACCTAAAATAAACCAAACGACCCACGAAACCTTCTCATTTCTCACCATCTGCCGCCCTTAAATCCCTTATCTCTCTCAAATGATCTCAAACCTAACCCTAATCGGACCTCACTGACACTCATCCATGTCTATCTATGGTGCTTTCTCACCACCCACCAGGCCCCTAGTAGCCTCTCTCATGTTGGTATAGCCATATCCGGGGTCCTCAAGGGACCATCGTCAGTTGGCTTATATCTATGGTCCCTTTATTGCCTGTATCACGCTGCTCCAATGTGATTCCAAGTAAGATCATCCTATATCGAATATGATTTATGGGTTTCTAAGCATTTTTCTTTACCTCTGTGTTGTTTTCTTAGAAACCCTATTTTTTCCCCTAAACCTCTTAGATATGAACAGATCTGAGATGATTTATACTTGTTTCATATGTGTTTTACAATAACATTGTGATTCTTTACAAGAATCGTATGATTTTCAAATGATTTGCATTTTTATCTAAACTAGAGATTTCGAAAATTTCTTTTCCAAAACATTTGGTAATTTTTGTATGTTTAATCTTCTGCGTCTTATGCGCTCTAACTAATCTCGTTGGTTTGCTACAACCTTAACTCGTTTGTACTAAAACCCCTAATTTTTTATATTCTTTGTTTGGTTTCTGAGTACTGGTGTACTAGTTGTGTTCTTACCTTGGTTCTTGTGATTTCTAGTTAGCCATTTGAATGTCTCATGGTTTTCTTGTCCTAATATGCCTCAACTGAATTTCTTAGTTCAAACTTTCACCGATTCTATATGTTTTTGTTCATCTTGACTATTCATGTTAAGACCTATATCGCTTTACTTGAATCAGTGGTGATTTAACTATTTATTTTTTTAAATTATGTGTTGAATCCTGACTATTCATTTCTTACCTTATTTTATATGCTAAACTTGCTGAATCTTTCATGATTTTCTCATTGGTTGATCCCTTTATTATTCCGAAGTCCTTATTTCCTGGTTTGATTTGAACACTTTTCCTTTAAACTATTCAGTCTTACCTCTCCACTCGATTTAATTGAACTGCTTACCTTAATTAATTTTTCCTTGCCTTATTTGTTATTTTGCTGATTCTTACTGATTGTTTCCATAATTAAAACCCCCGTGCATTCACCCTTAATTACCTACTCTGTACTCGATTTCATTCCTTAAGTATCTGTCCTGTTTTTACCATTAATTATCCCTTGATTAAAGGGAAGACTTACTGATTTTATGTGTGATTGATTCCCTTAATTTCTCTAATTGCTACTTAATTGATCCCTTACCTTCCTTAACTATGCTTTTTATTACTATATAAACTCTCTCCTACTCTCACTTCTAACATCAAACATTAGTTCACAAAAGAACACTTGCATTCTAAAGATCTCGTTTTCTCCTTTGCTACTTGTGATATTTACTAGTCTAGCCGGCTGAAAGCGAAGGCTAGATATTGGAACTACATGTGCTTCATATTTTGCACTTTTTTCTTCAACGGGTATGTCTATAGTTAAGTTTGTAAATCCAAACCCTATGTGTTTCATTCCTTCAGTAGTTCACCAGCTATGAATTCAACTTGTATTCATGTTTACATCTTTGCCTAGCATATCTAAACTCTGTCTTGTTCAACGTATGATTAGTATATATATATTTCACCTAGTTATTTGATACGTAACCAGTCAGTTTGTGAATATCTGTTCAATCCTCTAATTATGTGATCATCTTGGCTATTTGAGGTATGTGATTGACCCTGCCTATATGTTTAATTCTGCTCAAGACATCGCAGGTTTTCGGTATTACAACTGTGATTCTATGTCTTAACTATTTACTGTCCATGACTAGCATGATAAGTCTCTAAGACCCTAAGTGTCTTATGTAGTTTGGTTGAAAGTATGTTTCCTCTATACCCTATCCGTGTACTCCCAATATGACTCTTATGTGCCCCAGTCCCTTTATCCCCATGTGAGATATGTTTGATAAGTGTTTCTTTAAATCTGGATATTTTATGACCAATTAATTATTTGATGTTTTGTTATTCTTCTCTAACTATCTTTTACCACATAACTATTTCCTATTTCAGAAAACCTTTTCACTCCTCAAGTCATCTCTATACTATTTTAAAAACCATTTCAAAACTATGTCAAGCACTCTCACTTTACTCTTAGAATACTAGGTCCTGCCCCTATGATATGTGTACTGCCCGGAGATCCTTGAGATCTCTTTGAACTCTGGCATGTGAGAGATAGTCTTTCTAGATTGCACCTAAATCATTTATTACTTGAGAAAATGTCTAGGTGTGAGCACTGCCCAGGATCCTTGAGATCGTTAGTGAACTCGGACACTCCTAGACACGAATTTGGCTATGGCACTTTGGGCATTTGAGGCTATTGGAGGCTTGGAAGTCATTTTGGCCTACTGTAGGCTCCCTATAGATTAATTTTGTATTTCTATAAATTTTTTCATTTAATTTATTGGTCTACAATAATTATTGTAAACAAACAGTAGGGTGATTAGTGAAAAAGTGAGGGTAGTTTTATATATTGGGTAAATTGGGTAGATACCATGCCTAAAGGGTCCATATTGATTCAAATATGTCTTTTATATTTGCTTTACTTCCACAATATTAGAAACCATGCCTATATAATCCAGAAAATGGCCTTAATAATAGAGATCATGCCTATAGGGTCAAAATCAGCTCTATAGATACCATGCATATAGAGGTTTCATCTTCGGTTAAATGAATGTTGTTTCTTTTACCTTATGCTTAATTAGAAAACATGCCTACAGGATTTAAAATAGTTCAGTTAAAAATAAATATGTTCAAATTCGTGTTTATATATTATGAATCGGCTTAATTAATTAACATGTCCGTTTCTTTAATAAGTTCTCAAACACTGCCTTAAATCAATACTGCTAGAAAGGATGCCTATAGGA
Source organism: Nicotiana glauca (assembly GCA_026770625.1). Lineage (NCBI taxonomy): Eukaryota > Viridiplantae > Streptophyta > Magnoliopsida > Solanales > Solanaceae > Nicotiana > Nicotiana glauca. Next base: position 89,031 of record MU729601.1, read on the forward strand.
TCTCAAGTTGTTGTTTAAAATCGTTTTACTATTTTACTGCATTCATAATCAATATAGACATCATATTTTAAGGACATCACTATTATGCGCTTAGGAAAGCCTATAGGATGATTAAAATCCTGCAACTATAAAACTGCGCTTTGTTATTTGAGACTGCTCACATTCAACCGGTCCGAAATCAGTAAGCAAGCAAATAGGTCTTTGATACTTGGTCCTAATTCAATGTCGTATACTTCCTGCTCACTCAAATATCATGTTCTAAGGCTTTTTCACTTAAATACTCGAAACCATTGTTTGAGACGTCCACTTACTTGTCATGTTTATGGAGGTATATATGAGCCTTTAGTTGTTCCCCCTTTATCTGCAGTCATGATTGTTTTTGATTGACGCCTACATTTTTTCTCCTTTGAATACCTTAGGATGGTCTTGAACTACCTAAAATTAGAGGTCCCAAATACCTCCAGGTCCACAAGGATGGGACGAGTAGTCCATGCATAGGATACTTTTCAAGGTTGCTAGAACGCTTTAGGATATGACCAAGGGGTGGGAATTCGGTAGTAAGGATATGATGACTACGCACTAATATCACGTGCAACCCCTCATTGAGGAGTGATTATTAGGAATTGTGTGGGGTGATCATGTAGGTTGACCAACCTAGGAACCCTCTTTCACAATTCCCGTTGTTTAAATAAATTTTACTTTCCTTTCTATATGTGCCCCCTTGTTCTAGTCTTTTCCCTTTGTTTCATTACTTAAATCATACATGTGCTTAAAATTCCAAAACATGCTTTATTTGCAAGTATGTGTTAATACTATTTATTGGTTAAAAGGACTAATTAACATAAGTATAAGTTCTGTTGGGACCTACAGTTGTGGACCGAGAGTGGTGCCTAACACCTTCCCCTCAAGGTTATTTCGAGCCCGTACCCTAAATTTCTGGTAATTTAGATCATATCAAGTCCATTTCTTACCAAATTTTACAGGATACACTTAAATACTATATAAAACATGTACCATGCTCTAGAACCAAAATACAAGCCCGAAACCATAAATTTCAAACACATTTAAATTTTTAAAAACTCTTATAATTTCAGTTAAATAGTTTCTTTCAAAAATTCAGTTCTCGGGCTTTGGACCTTGGAATTCAATTCCGTACATACGCCCAAGTCCCATATTTTCCTACAGACCATCCAGGACCGTCAAATTAGGTGTCCGAGTCTGTTTAACAAAAATTTTGTCCGAAGTCAACTTAAATTTAATTTTTAAAGGCCAAATTAGTATTTTTTTTGTTACACCCCATGTTTTCGTATATTAGAGTACGTCATAAGTCAATTAATGTAAGCTCTGAAATGGAATCATTTTTTAAAGTTTACAAAGTTAGTTCATCATGTTAGCATGGAGGTTACAAATATTTATGATCATTGAAGGCTTAGAAGCTAAACAAATTGAAGAAAATAAGTTTCGTCGAAAGTTGGCGAGTTGGAATATTTTACCATGTACTTTTTGGGGTGCAACTACGGTTATTAACATTATAAGGAGATTATAATATGAGTTGTTCTAGTAGTATGATAGTTGGTGTTCTGTTTTAAAGTCAAGCGAGTTATGCAACAAAAGTTGGAAAAGGTCATCACAAGTTCCACTCATAACTGTGCTAAAAATTAGATCAAATGTAACTGAGCTTTTCTCCCAATGTACTTAGAAGTAGGTGATGATCTGCCTACCAAATTAAAGATATCTGAGTCTAGTTTATAAATCATTAAAATGTTTGTCAATACAATATCAGAGTATAGAGATATTTGCATTTTTGCGAGACTGCATAGATTGGTAGGTGACAAGTAGGTTCATCACCTACTTGCCAAAATGAGAGGACAAAATTAAAAGCCCCAATGTCGGCCAAGAGGAGACTTTTAAGGGAATATCAACTCTGTTGTTTCACCTATCTTTCAGACCAAGAAAACATATTTAACCCCTGCAACTCCTCCCCAAAAAATCCCACACAAACCCTAGGTTATTTCGGATGATACGTACAATTCTAATGCTAATAATTCTGGAGTGCTTGCTACTTTCTCTTTCTCCTTCTTGTAACCGTGTTGAGGAACTTATTTTTGATGAAAAAGGACCAGGTTTCGTGCGTTATACCTAGTACAAGGCAAGTTTATGCATCTCCTTCCATTATCTATGTGTTTTCAAGTTGTAACTCGATCGTAAAGAATAGACCTAGCTAGTTTCAAAAGAATGGTATGTTGTTTGTTATTGTGTAATGGTTGGCTGGTTGTGAACTTATTTCTAGATTGAATTCATGGATGGTTTATTGGAAAAGAGGTATAATGATGTACTTTTGGTTGTATTTCTTAATTTGAAAGAAAAGACAAGTCGAAACGTGTTTTTGTAAACCAAAAAATTATTTTTGAGTTGATGAACTTGTGGGACTGTTTTGTAGGTTGTTTCATGATGGTATTGGGTTTTCTCTTTTGATACTATTTTTATTGAGTTGAGAGGATGAAGGGTGTGGAGAAACATCATAGAATGGCATGGTTGTTTGTTGGTCGTTCATCGCAACATTTTCGTATTGTTTGACACTATTATGGTTGTCGTGTTGTGTATGAAGTGATAGGGGTATGTTGGGCTGTTTGTGATTGTTCTTACTAGTGTGAAGTCATATATATAGGGGATGTGATGTCCGTTTTATTGTAAAATAGGTTGTGGTCAATACATAATAGTTACGACGCTTAAACGAAAACGAGAGTTTCATTTCTCTTATTATAGAGCAAGGAGTCGTGAATTGCATAGCTTGAGGTTGAGAAGAATATACAAGGTTTGTTAAGGCTATTACTTCTTTCCTTTGGCATGATCTAAAGTGACATAAACATAAATGGTACGCTAATTTATAACGGATCTACTCCTAGAAACTAAGGTTGTCCATGTTGTTCTTTCCTTATTAAGTTATTCTAAACAAGTGTGTATGATCCTTAAATCCTACTAAGGTTCATATAGATGGTAGATATGTCCATAATGTTCTTAGTTCACTCCAAAAGGTTTAGAACTTGATTGCATGAGTTGAGCATGCATTATATATATGTATCTATTTTACTCTACCAAGTCGCGCTATAATCGGTGGGGTATGACACCTATTGTGCAACCACTGATCAGTTGAATTTACTGAGCTTTACGTGGCCGAGTACGATTCTACTGAGCCTTATGATGGCCGGGTACGTTTTTACCAAGGCCTCTTTGAGGCCAGGTACGATATGATGATGATGCCCACAGAGGGGAATGCTTTTTGTTTTAAAGTTTATGTATATATATGTATTATGCATTTCATGTCAGTAGCCTACAAAGCTACTCATATGTTACAGGTTGTATCTCCTCTATATCTCTTTACATTACTGTTCTTGTTTATGCTTACATGCCTTACATACTTGGTACTTTATTCGTAATGACGTCCCTTTTGCCTAGGGACACTGCGTTTCATGCTCATAGGTCCACTTGGTGCACTCCACTTGATCTGTAGTTTTCTATTTGGTCAATATGCTTTGGATATATATTGAATGGTATGGTGGGGCCTTGTCCCGAACTTTATGATATTAGGTACTCTTAGAGGCTTGTCGATAGATGTCAGGTGTATGGATACTTTTATGTCCTTGTTGGCGTATGTTTTGAGTTTAAAAATGGTCATGTCGGCCTTATAGGCCCGTATGTCATATGCATAAGTTTTCATATCATGTTGGGTGGTCATATGTTGAGCATTCCCTTATGTTTTATTCTTGTTATCTTATGATCGGTTTTCTGGCTCACTTGCCCATTATAGTATGATAAGAAAAATATGTTATATTGGTACTCAGTTGAGTAAGGCACTAGGTGCCCGTCGCGACCCTTCAGTTTGGGTTGTGTCATTTTTATCATATTTTTACATAAAAGCATTCCGGATACATACCCAGGCTGTGTACGTGTAAAGCCCCATAAAAATTTGTGCTCAAAACCTAGTAGCTTGTGGTGTCCAGATCCGGATATGTGTTAGGAATGTGTATAATCAAGAATCAAAATTTTTTTCCAGAAAATTGCCATTATGCGGTCAAGAATGCAGTCGTATATCAGGTATGCGGACTGCATTTCTACCGCAGAGTTAGCTAGTGAGTAATGAAAAATATGAGGTATCACGTGGGGTAGGAAAGGCCCCATGTCTGCTTGACTGGGGCTACCTGGTCGGGCACCGGTCATGTCCCTCTGTTTGGGGCGTGACATACTTGGTATCAGAGCCTCGGGTTTTAAAAGAGTCATAGGATGTCTCGGAGCCGTACCTAGGAGGGCCCTTCTTATCGGTATGTTGTTGACCACATCTATAAGTAGGGGGCTACACGGGCATTTAGGAAACTATCATCTTCTTTGTTAATCTATATCGTGCGGCGAAGTGGAAAGTGGAAATATAGACGTCTAACTCATCCTTTGTTCCGAAATTTTTAGAAATGGCACCTAAGAAGAAAGCTAAACTGGGCCTTGGGACCGACGCTACCCCAAATGTGGCCATGTATTATGTATATGATGTTGTGGGTGAGAGTGACTCCCCGGACTTGAATCTGCTTGGCCTATCTATTCCAGATCCAAGCATTCTTGTTCCAGCTGTGGCTGAGGGAGCCACCATCCCTCCCATCGATACTCATAATCCTGATGCTGTTCCAGCTCCCGGTCTTGGGGTTTCTGATGGGGACCTTAGAGGAGCTATCCGTATGTTGACCTAGTTAGTGGCTGCCTTGTCCAGAGATCTCATGATGCCACTGTGTCCTCCAGCGGACAGGGAGATTTTGCCAGCTCCAGAGTCCACCAGTTTCTGCGATTGGCCCCTCCAGAGTTCTCAGGCACAGACCCAGAGGTTGATCCGCAGGATTTCCTTGATAATATGTACAAGACCCTCCGAGTGATGAAGGATACAGAGACAGAGGGGGTTGATTTGGCTTCATATAGGTTGACGGGAGCAGCGCATTCATGGTTCGATATGTGGGAGGATTCCCGTGAGGAGGGAAGACCTCCGGCGAGATGGGATAAGTTTGTAGATGCCTTTATGGACCACTTCTTGCTTGCTGAGACAATGGCAACTCGCTTCACTAAGTTCGAGGTTCTCAAGCAGGGCAGCATGAGTGTTTGGGAGTACCACATGGAGTTTGTCAGGTTGTCCAAGTATGCTCCTCAGTTAGTGTCAACCATGGATGCTTGAGTTCGGCGTTTTGTTCAGGGTCTTAGGCCTTTGGTGGTGAATGAGGCTGCTACAGCGGCCTTGCACTCAGATATGAATTATGGAAAGATTGTAGGATTCGCTCAGGCCACATAGGCTAGGAAGTTGAAGATACGGGCAGAAAGGGAGAGTAGCAGTAGGGCCCGGTCAATCGGTCTCTTAGGGAGACCACTTTCGGGGAGGGGGTCATCAGGGCCATCCCAGTCATAGGCTCAGTCCTCAGCGAGTGCACCGCCATCTATGCACAGTTTCCAGTAGAGCAGTCATTCGAGACCAGGTTCAGACAATAGGAGGTTCTGTTAGTCCAGTCGTCTAGGAGTGAGGTCCAAGAGGCTTCTTCAGATATTGTTAAAGGTATCTTGTCTGTTCGGGCCATTCATTGCTATGCTCTTATTAATCCGGGGTCCTCTTTGTCTTATGCCACCCCATTCATTGCTTCAAGTTTTGGGATAGAACCCGAATAACTTCATGAGTCGTTCTCTGTATCGACTGCGGTTGGTGATTCTACTACAGCCTCACATGTTTTTAAGAATTGTGACGGTATGTGGTTGTGTTTCCACGTCCGATCTTATCGATCTAGGAATGGTGGATTTTGATGTAATTATGGGAATGGATTAGCTTTATTCGTGATTTGCTAAACTTGACTGCCGAACGAAATTCACGAGACTCGAGTTCCCCAATGAGCTGGTTATCGAGTGGAAGGGGAATGGTGTGGTGCCGAAGGGTAGGTTTATTTCCTTCCTTAAGGCTTCAAAGATGATTAAGAAGGGATGTATCTATCATTTGGTCCGGGTGGCGGACACCACTTCAGAAGTGTCTACCCCCGAGTCCGTGCTAGTCGTCAATGAGTGTCTTGAAGTGTTTCTGGACGAGCTTCCAGGGATTCCACCAGATAGGGAAATTGATTTTGGGATTGATGTATTGCAAGATACGCAGCCAATATCTATTTCACCATACAAAATGGCTCTAGCAGAGTTAAGGGAGTTAAAGGAGCAGCTGGAGGATTTATTAGAAAAGGGGTTCAAACGGCCGAGTGCATCGCCGTGGGGTGCTCTGGTTCTCTTTGTCAGGAAGAAGGATGGGTCACTCCGGATGTGTATTGATTATCGACAGCTCAACAAAGTCACCATAAAAAATAAATATCCCTTGCCTCAGATAGATGACTTGTTCCACCAATTGTAAGGTGCAAGGTTCTTCTCCAAAATTGATCTACGGCCAGGGTATAACCAATTGAAGATCAGAGAGCAGGATATTCCTAAGACCACCTTCAGAACTCGCTATGGTCACTTTGAATTCTTGGTCATGTCTTTTGGGCTAACCAACGCCCAGACAACTTTTATGGATCTTATGAATCGGGTCTTCAAGCCATTTCTAGACTCTTTCATGATTGTTTTTATTGATGACATCCTTGTTTATTCGTGCAGCTGGGAGGATCATGCCGATCACCTCAGGGCAGTTCTGCAAATTCTTTATCACCACCAATTGTATGCTAAATTTTCGAAATGTGAGTTTTGGTTGGAGACCGTTGCCTTCTTGGGTCATGTTGTTTCTAGTGAAGGGATTAAGGTAGACCCCCAGAAGATTGCAGCGGTGAAAGATTGGCCTAGACCCATGACCCCGACGGAAGTTTGTAGCTTCTTGGGTTTAGCAGGGTATTATCGCAGGTTCGTGGAGGGATTCTCAACCCTCGTCTCACCGTTAACCAGGTTGATGCCGAATGCAGTGAAGTTCCAGTGGTCCGACGGTTGTGAGAAAAGTTTTCAGGAATTGAAGTGAAGGTTGACCTCGGCACCGATATTGGCCTTACCAGAGGGCACGGAAGGATTTGTGGTTTATTGCATGCCTCCAGGGTTGGTTTGGGGTGTGTGTTGATTCCACATGGGAAGGTTATAGTTTATGCTTCAAGGCAACTCAAGAATCACGAGAAGAATTACCCGATGCATGATTTGGAGCTTGCGGCAGTTGTGTTTGCTTTGAAAATATGGTGGCATTATCTTTATGGGGTCCATGTAGAGGTGTTCTCAGACCACAAGAGTCTCCAATATCTGTTCAAGCAGAATGAGTTAAATTTGAGGCAGCGACGGTGGTTGGAATTTCCTAAAGATTATGATATGAACATTTTGCACCATCCAGGGAAACTAAACGTGGTGGCCAACGCTCTTAGTCGGAAGTCTATGGGTAGTTTGGCTCATTTGGGAGCGGATCAAATGCCCTTGGCTTGGGAGATTTATCAATTAGCCAGTCTAGGGGTTTGTATTTCGACATCAGACGAGGGGAATATTATGGTGCATAATGGGGCAGAATCGTCGCTCGTAGCTGAAGTCAAGGAAAAATAGTTATTGATCTAGCATTGGCTCATTAAAAGAAGCAGTTTTGAATAACAAGACTTCAGCATTTTCACTCGGCAGCGAGGATGGTGTATTGCGGTGTCAAGGTAGGTTATGTGTCCCAGATATGGATAAGCTTCGGCAGAGGGTAATGGCGGAAGATCATAATTCCAGGTATTCTGTGCACCCAGGTTCTTCGAAAATGTATCACGTGGGGTAGGAAAGGCCCCCAGGTCCGCTTGACTGTGGATACCTTGTCGGGCGCCGGTCATGTCCCTCTCTTTGGGGCATGACAAAGATATCAAAATTACTGAAGAGTTATCATATGAAGAAATTCCGGTTGCTATTCTTGATAGGCAAGTCCGTAAATTGCGAAATAAAGAAATTGCTTCAGTTAAAGTGTTGTGGCGAAATCAAAAAGTCAAGGAAGCCACATGGGAAGCGGATAATGAGATGAAAGAAAAATATCCCAATTTATTTAAACAAGTCTAGTAGTGATCGTGCGAACTCTTGTCCCTAAGCGGATTGGCATTGTATCCCATTTGGTACAAAGACACCCTCTTTACTATTGTAATTCTTCAAGTTATGCCGAAAATGTATGTGTTGTGATTATTTGAGTCATATGCAAACCCTTCTTGGTAAATGAAAGTGTTGTAAGAACTCTTGTGATAAGTAATATGCTTATGATAGTATAGATTGGTAATGATTAATTTACATGTGTATAGTGAATCGAAGTGGTTTAACTATATGGGACTCATTGTAGTAATCAAAGTATGTGCAAAAGTTTGTCAAGTGATTGAATATGTGCAATTGTTTGGGTAATGAATTGTATACCATTTGTAGGGATGATAGGAATTGGGTAATGGTGTTTGAAAATATGTTTCGGTAGGTCTCTGACAGGTTGATATGTCCGTATTACCAAGGAAACTCTGGCGAAATTTTTCTAAAAATATGGGAGTTAGTGAAAATTTTGAGAGTCTGCATATCATGTCTTTCAAAACCAACTGATTTTCAAAAAAAAATTCTCATTCGAGGACGAATGATTTTAAGTGGGGGAGGATGTAAGGCCCCGTAAAACTTTGTGCTCAAAACCTAGTAGCTTGTGGTGTACAGATCCGGATATGTGTTAGGAATTTTTCCAGAAAATCAAGAATCAAAATTTTTCCAGAAAACTGCCATTATGAGGTCCAGAATGTGGTTGCAGATCAGGTATGCAGACGACATTTCTACCGCAGAGTTAACCAGTGAGTAATGAAAAATACGAGGTATCACGTGGGGTAGGAAAGTCCCCCAGGTCCGCTTGACTAAGGCTACTTGGTCGGGCGCCGGTCATGTCCCTCTATTTGGGGCGTGACAGTTCGCAAATCGAGGTGAGACAAAAATAGGTTTTTATGACCTCCGAACACATAATTAACTTTCAAAACGAGTTATGGCCTTTTGGCTCATCATATTCTCCACCTATAAAACAACCGTTTGTCCTCGAATGGATATCAGAAAAGTACCCGAGTTGGAGAAAAGATGGGGATATCGGCTCCGCATATCAGACTCAGACTTCTAGGTAGCTGCCCCAGTAGGCTGCCCTCTCTACTGAACACGGATGGATGGGAAACTCTTCAATCTCCACTGACAAACTTGCCGGTCAAGAATAGCCGGGCTCCTCCTCGTAGGACAAGTCCTTGTCCAGCTGGACATTGCTAAAGTCTAACACGTGGGATGGATCATCGTGATATTTCCGAAGCATGGACATATGAAACACTGGATGTATTGATGATAAACTCCACGGCAACGCGAGTTTGTAATCCACCTATCCCATTCGATCAAGAATCTAAAACGGGCCAATGAATCTAGGGCTTAGCTTGCCCTTCTTTCCAAATCTCATCACGCCCTTCATAGGCGACACCCGAAGCAACACACGCTCGCCGACCATGAATGCCACATCACGAACCTTACGGTCGACATAACTCTTTTACCTGGACTGAGCTGTATGAATCCTATGCAGAATAATCTTAATCTTGTCCAAGGCATCCTGTACTAGAGATGTACCCAACAATCGACCCTCTCCCAGCTCAAGCCACCCAACCGGTGACCGATGCTGCTTACCATATAAAGCCTCATAGGGAGCTATCTGGATGCTCGACTAGTAGTTGTTATTGTAGGCAAACTCCACTAAAGGCAAGAATTGATCCCACGAGCCCCCAAAGCCAATAACACAAGCTCAGAGCATATCCTCCAAAATCTAAATGTCGTACTGAACTCGACCCGTGTGACCAACTCACGCTGAAATGCCCTCCCGAAATGTGAGGTAAACTAAGTTCCACGGTCAGAAATGATAAACACTTGCACATCATGAAGACGAATAATTTCCCGAATATAGATCTCTACCAACTGCTCATAAGAATAGTGAACTGCCAGAGGATGAAATACAATGAATTGGTCAGCCTATCAATAATAACCCACACTGCATCAAACTTCCTCTGAGTCCGTGGGAGTCCAACAACAAAGTCCATAGTGATACACTCCAATTTCTACTCAGGAATCTCTACCTTCTGTAACAAACTATGAGGTGTCTAATACTTGTACTTTACCTGCTGACAATTCAAAAACCGAGCCACTTATGCAACAATATCCTTCGTCATCATCCTCCACCAATAATGTTGCCGCAAGTCATGATACATCTTAGCGGTGTCCGGATGAATAAAGTACTGGGATCTATGGGACTGCTCTAGAATCAACTCTCGAATCCAATCCACATTAGGCACACAAACTCAACCATGCATCCTCAAAACCTCAACATCTCCTAATATAACCTGCTTGGCATCACCGTGTCGCGCTATGTCTCAAAAGACAAGCAAATGAGGATCATCATACTGTCGATCTTGGATATTCTAGAATAATGAAGAACGAGCAACTGTGTAAGCTAACATACGACTGGGCTCAGTAACATCCAACCTCGCAAACTGATTGCCTATAGCCTGAACATCCAAAGAAAGCGGTCTCTCACCGATAGAAATATACGCAAGACTGGCCATACTGACTGAATGTCTACTCAAAGCATCAGCCACCACATACGCCTTCCCTAGATAATATATAATGGTGATATCATAGTCTTTAAATAGCTCTAACCACCTCCTCTGCCTCAAATATCGCTCCTTCTGCTTGAACAAGTATTGCAAACTCTTGTGATCCATGAACACGTCACATCACACGCCAAATAAATAGTGCCTCTAGATCTTTAGCCCATGAACAATGGCTACTAACTCCAAATCATGAAATGGATAATTCTTCTCATGAATCTTCAACTATCGTGAAGCTTAAGCAATGACCTTTCCAGCCCACATCAACACCGCACCAAGTCCAATACGAGATGCATCATAATAAACTGTATGTAGACTTGAACCTGTGGGCAAAACCAACACTGGCGCCATAGTCAAAGTATTCTTGAGCTTATGAAAGCTCGTCTCACACTTATCCCAACCCTAAACTGGGCACCCTTCTGGGTCAACCAGATCATCAAGGCTACAATTAAAGAAAACCCCTCAACAAACCGACGATAATAACCCGCCTAACCTAAGAAACTCTAGATCGCTATAGCTGATACGGCTCTAGGCAAGTCCTTGATTGCCTCTGTCTTCTTTGGATCCACTTGAATGTCTTCTGTTGATACATCGTGACCCAAGATAGCAACTAATCCCAACCAAAACTTGAACTTCAAAAACCTAATGTACAATTGACTATCTCTCAAAGTCTAAAGAACAACTCCTAGATATTGTTCATCCTCCTCCCAACTGCGAGAATAAATCAAAATATCATCAACGAAAACTATCACGAAGGAATCCAAGTAAGGATTGAACAATCGGTTCATCAAATCCATGAAAGCTTCTAGGCAATTGTCAACCCGAATGACATTACCAAGAACTCATAATGCCCATACAGAGTTCAGAAAGTTGTCTTAGAGACATCGTATGCCATAATCCTCAACTGATGGTAGCCATATATCTAGTCAATCTACGAGAATACTTTGGCACCCTAAAGCTAATAAAAGAAATCATCAATCCTTGGTAATGGATACTTATTCTGGATTATAACCATATTCAACTGCCGATAATCTATGCACATCCTCATCGATCAGTCCTTATTCTTAACAAACAACATCGGTGTATCGCAAGGTGAGACACTAGGTCTAATAAAGCCCTTATCAAGCAAGTCTTAAGACTGCTCTTCAATTTTTTCAACTCCAGCAGGGCCATATGATACGATAGAATAAAAATGGGCTGAGTTCCTAGAGCTAAATAAATGCAGGTAAGAAGGAAATACCTTAGGAAACTACCATATGATATTGAAATCTACCATATCCAAAAGCAGTAATTCTACTCGGGTCTCAAGACCCTCAATCACTACCATGCAAGAATGATAAACACGATCTACCACAATAGAATCACCCATCAGTGTAGACACATATATAGGAGCATTCAAAGAATCATTAGGCATGACCAACTATGGTGCAAAATAAGATGACACATAGAAGTATGTAGATCCTTGATCAAACAGTATTGAAGCATCTCTACTACAAACAAGAACAATCCATGTGATAACTACATCGGAGGCCTCAACCTCAGGCCTAGCTATAAGAGAATAACATTGGGGATGGGCCCTGCCACTCTGAACTACATCTCTGGAACTGCCTCCTGCTTGCTTCCCTCCACCTCTAGTGGACATATATCCACCCCAGATACCTTTACCTCAAGCTCTAGCATATTTACCTCCACTTATACCTAGTTGATCGAGTAATAGAACATTCAGTGCCTGAATCATGGCATGGGAACCCTAATGCTAAGAACTACTCGGTGATCGAGGGCAAAATCTAGCTATATGCCTCATGTTGCCACAAGTATAACAATCTCTTGGCTGCGGGGACTGACGACCCTAAAAACTCTAGAGTGGAGGCACACTAATAGGTGCTGGCGATGCACTGTAGGAATTTTGATTAGAATACTGCATATGAGAACCACGACCACATAGGAGATCGTGAGAAATCTGCAGTGTTGAATAAAATAGCCTGGAAGGATGGCACCTACCAAAAGAATATCTTCCTCCCGATGAGGCACCACTGAACTTGCCTGAATGACAACCATCAAAAGGATCCTGGTGATCCTCGGAAGATGTACCATAAAAAGTAGTAGTAAAGAGCTTAGTAAACCTATCCAACCTCCACAAGCCATCTGAAGGTGTAGTTGATCTATCACCGGTCTGAGTTGTCGCTCGGCTGAAGAAGCGATACGTGACCTCTCCATTCGTGAAAGAATAAGAGTAGAGGGTTCAATTTATCAGTGACAGAACAAAATCGCAAGACAGAGAAAAATAGATGTGAATTTTTTCCTAACACTGTAGCCTCTGGGGCATAAGTATAAACGCCTCTGTACCGATCGCTCAGACTCTACTAAGTTTGTCCATGAATTGTGAGACCTAATCAACCTAGAGCTCTGATACCAACTTGTCACGATCGGAATTTCCTAGCATCAAAAGTCCTGATGACGCCTAATCATGAAAGCTAGACAAGATGAGAGTTACAAATTTTATTAATATTTTTAATTAGCCTTTTAATAGTTAAATATAATAGGCGATCAAGATCGGAATAACCAAAATAATAAAATATATGTGGAAGACAAAATCTTATTATATCACTAAAACTAATACGGAAATCCAAAATACAACTCTACCCAAAATTGGTGTCTGAAGGAAAATAATACAAATTTGTCTCTGAAATACATAAAAGAAATAGAATGGAAAGATACAAGGAGACAACAAGGCCTGCATGACTACCTTGTGTCTCCGCCACTAGACTGAAGGCAGCAACCTCACTATGGTCCAAAAGCTATAGCACCGAAATCTGCACATAGTACAGATTGTAGTATCAGCACAACCAACCCCATGTGTTGGTAAGTGCCGAGCCTAACCTTGGCGAAGTACTTTTGTTTACCGTGAAAATGGTAACAATAATTAAATTTGTAAAGGGGATTCTAAAAATACGCGATCTATTCTCAAACTAGTTGTTAGGGTAGTTTATGCTAAGAATATTAAGTATAACGATAAAATGCAAGTTAGAGTAAGGCAGTAAACAAACTGGAGGGGGCTTCTGGCCGGATGAGAATAGGTCGATGGAGGCCTCGAGGCCTAGGCTCGAGCCGGGATCGTGCGATCGGGTACAGTCGGGAAAGGGATAACAAGTGAAGATACAATTAAATAAGGCTCTTTATGGCCAGTGTTGAACTGTATGGCGAAGAGTAAGTAAGAGAACTATAAATGCGAAGTGGCCTCGAGAATATTCTGAATGATGAAAAGCACGATTGAATATCTACGACTTCAAACTAAGGAGCCTAAACAAATTGGAAAGAGAGAGAGAGAGAGAGAGTATTATTGCTTTTCATGGTCAAGTGGAGCTCTACCTTACAAGGCGTTAATGGCCCCCTTTTTATAGAAAAAGGGATTTCCAAACTTTGTACATAGTCTTTTGACATGACAAAAAGGGATGAGATGTGACCGTCCGTTGGCTTTATGTTGTGTGAGGGCTGGCGTCGAACCGCTTGAGGAGATTTGGTAGACCCCAGGTGCATTCCTTGGGGGATTTTTACACTCGTCGGGCCTCTAGTAATCATTTATTCTTGGAAAGGCATCAGCGGGCTTCAAGGGAGGAAACCAACTCGAAATCTCGTGCTTCCGGGGTCATTCTCAGAACTATCACATCGGGAGAAAATCGGTTCCCTATTTTTTGCCGCATACAGATAGTCTCCGCGTTTCATAGAGGGAAGTGATAAGAAACTATATGATCGCATTATTTCTTGATCCTTGGTAGCGATATCATACTGATGGCGCAACCTTCCTTCGATATGTACCGAAATACTTTGCCTTTTCGCTTCTGTGGGTCCACCCGAAATGTTATGACCTTTGGAGTCATTGCTATCAATTTAGTTTCTGTGAACGCATTGATTGCACCTGCCGTTACATTTTTCGAGGGCGGTAATAGAATCATCAGTTGCTTTGTTCCCCTTATAAATGGTGTTGTTGGTAGTTACCTTTATTACTTTCACTTTCTTTGCTACCAATCTCTCATTCCTGCTCTGCTGATTTTAAAGTTCCACCATCTTGCTGTACTCGAGACCAGTTTTATGATTTTAGGACACATATGCCCTGACTCCTTATGTGGTCTCTTTTTGATTCATCGAAATCATACCGCCGTGATGCCACTGTTGTTATTGTTGATGTTATTGTTGCTGCTATCGCTATCAGCCCAGGGTGATGAGGCAGAGGGCCGACTCCTACCGACCCTAGGGTATCTTTTCTATTAGACTATGCACTGTTACTCAAGAGGGGGCTTAGAATATAGATTGTTGCTCGGCCTCCTTCCTTGGCTCGGCGTGTTATACCCCTTTTGGATTCCTGGGGGTGTGGCAGCGGTTCTTGCCGTTTGTTGCATCCCGGGCCAGGGCAACGTCTCAACGAGTGGTATGGAAGGGTTGATGTTGGCGGGTTTCTTTGCGGCCTATTTTTTTGCCCAGCCACTTCTCCTTCCCCCACCTCTCTTTCCTATGAAGATGCTATTCTAAGGACTCGAGGTGGTGTCCTCGAGGGCCTCGAGCTTTGAAGATATTGTTTTTGAGGCTATACGCCCGAGGGGATGAGGATGGAGATGTCACAAAGAGGGCAGGCTACACCCTTATGTGTAATGATCCCCTCGCGGGCTTTTATAATCATACGTAAGGACCACTCGAGGGACGTTTTCTTATGTATTTCTTGTGAATATGAATAAACCTTTTTAGATTTCTGCTTTCCTATCTTGCTTTGCTTTAGAACATTTTTATGATCTTTGAGACCCTTTGATCATTTCCTCTTGCTTGTGTACTTTTGACATCTTCTTTGAGTGTGAGCATTCATTCTAGTACGTACATGTTACCGTGCCGTCTGAATTATTTGGAGATTATTGAATTCTAGAATTTTCGGGAGTGTTATCCCTAGCGAGAACCATCTTCAGGTACTCGACGGCGTACGTCAATCTCGATCTAGATAACCCTGTTCAGCATGCATAGGGTTAGCTATGTTTACTTGTATTCGGGTACTTTTTCTGACCCTTATAGGGATTTTGGTTGAAAAATAGGTCCGCATAGGGTTCTTCGTGCTCCGACTTAAAAAAGAAGTCCAGTGACATAGGGCCGCTAGATTTTTTTTCCGCAAAGGCGAGGGTGATGTCTTCGGACTTTGTGGTGACCTTAGATAGGAGGCCTGATCGAGGGCTAACGGGTTTAGTGGCATTGGCGGGTCCACTAATGCAGGCTCCATGCATAGTTCTACTTATGATTGGATTACCCTGATCGAGGTACGGGGGTTGTTCCATACCCACATTCATCAAGACGCAACTACATCCGTTGTTAGTGAAGGCGTTGATAGCTTTTAGGAGCTTTACGTTATCGTGATAGGGGCTTCTGAAGTCGTCTATCGTACCAGCGTGGGACATGGCGCTGACGGCCGATGTTCTTTGTTGCCTTTGCATCCTTATGTGCCATCGAGGCCTACCTTTAATGGCAGCTTTATTCGAGGAGTCGGAGACCGGGCTCAGGTGAGTTGTTCCTCCTGAACGTTGGTGCCATGCCTTCGATAGCCTCGTTAGCCGCTGGTAGGGATGAAAAGATGTCCTACGGGTGGCAAGACCCATGTTCTGCCTATCCTGTCTTCAATGACGGCAAACATAGTAGTTGTCTTGTTCATCCTCCATTGCGGGTGTTCCGAGGCTATAGATCTCCAAGCGGGCAACGTTGGTGATGAGATATTTGCTGTGTCAGAGCCTTTCATTAAGACGAGGCTGCTTCGTGCTTATGAGGAGAATGTCTTGAATAAGCCGATTGCCTCTGGGGCCCTTTATATCTGGGACGGGCTCAAAATATGGGAGCTATTTGATGGAGCAGGTGGCCTTTTGCAATGTGTACTTCACCCCTTCTGTCTTTAGGGCTAACCCTACCGTTTTTTTTTATATCAGTGTTTACCATGAAAATTGTAACAACAATTAAATTTATAAATAAGACTCTAAAAATACGTCATCTATTCCCAAGCTAGTTTGGAAGGGTAGTTAGTGCTAAGCAAGGAGTAAAGCAGTAAAGATCGAGCTACGCGAGCGATAGCCAAACTAGTCGGGGACCTTCTTGGGCTCGAAACAAGCCAGTAGATAACTCGGGGCTAGGCTTTGAGCCTACCACGGGCATATCGAGGGTATCTTTATCGAGGGTAGTCGGAAAAGGGATAACATATAAATATGAATATACAAATCTTTATAACGTCAATCTTGAGCTAGATGATGAAGAACAGATGAAGAATAATAAAATGCTAAGGCGGCCTCAAGATCGGAGAACACAGATAACTTAGGAGAAAGAGAGAGAGATATACTAATGTTTGGTAGAGAACTGGAGCAACATCAGTCCGTTACAAGGTGGTGTGAGTCCCTTTTATATAGGCGAGGAGACTCGGTATGGTATATGTATATTAATTTTAAGAGTACAAAGATGGGAAGATGGGACGGCCTATCGGATGCCATCTCGGTTGGTTACGGATAGGCCAGCCCTGACAGGTGTAGCCATGCACTCCAGAGTCATCTTCTCTTACCCTGACCTTGATCCCTGCTCCCTTTGATTCGAACCTCAATGAACCCGGAGGTCGAGAACTTGATCTTAGACTTCCATCTTCAGTCAAAGCAATAATCGAACCAGTAAGGGGACGTTCTTGGTCTTAGAGCAAGCTAGTAGATACCTCGAGGCCAGGCCTCGAGCCTACCTCTGGCTTATTGACGGTAATTGGAATGGGGGGTAATAGATAAAGTTGGAAGTAAGTAAATCTCTATATTATCAATCTTGAGCTAAATGATGAAGAACAAGTGAAGAACAATAAAATGCGAGAGCGGCCTTGGGGTAGAAAAACAGTGATATCTTAGAATAAAAAAAGAGATAGATATTATTGTATTATGGAGAAGTGGAGTAACATCAACCCTTTAAAATTAAGGGTGATTCCCTTTCTTATAGGGGAGGGGACTCAATAAAATGCATCTATATTAATCGCGAGAATACAAAGATGGGACACTTGACGTGAGTTCTCTCAGTAGGCTCTAGATAGGCTGAACCTGTCAGGTGTAGCCATGTGCCTATGAGACTTCCTCTTCTATTCTGACCTCGGACCCTGTCTCTTTCGATTCGGACTCCGTCGAGCCCTGAGACCGATAACTCGAACGAGGCCTTCCACCCTCGGGGTCTCGAGGAAGACTTCTAAAATATCTTAATAACAAAAAATAAAGTCTTCTTATTTTACCAGGTACAATTAAGTAGAATCAACAATGGATGGATAAAAGTTACAAAGTATGAGATAGATTAAACCATAATTTATTAGATGAATAGAAATAAGAAATCATTAAATGGCTTTGATTTATATGTATAAGATAAGCGATGAGAGAGTAACATGGTGTTGGGTAGCCGACCTCGGTAATAATAAACCGATATAAGAGTTATGGTATAGTATGACCTACCTAGTTCTAGTAAAGCCATAAGCATAGATAACTGAGTCTATGAAACAAGATATATCAATTGCCATAAGTTTGAGCGAAGAACTTTAGTACACCTATAGATGCCTAGAGGAATAGCTTGTCATAGTACTGTATATGTTTACAAAGTGAGGCCTAGAGATTGGCTAAAAGCTAAATAAAAAAGGATATAATAGTCACACATGCACACATACAAGTTCATAATCGTACAGGTTGTATGAAAGAAGGTATAAACAGTTACGAAATTGGAAGAATTTCGAGCACAAGTCGTGGTGTAAGAAAGAGTCCTAAAGGGGGGAATACCCTAGCCTTTAGATCTATTCACCGAACGGATCCTTAGATGGGAAAGACAATATTAAAGTATTCGAAGGAGATATTGTTTAAGAGTCGATAAGTGCGTCAGTCAATAATCAAGGACGAATGTTCCAAAGGAGGGAATTATGTTACACCCTATGTTTTTGTACGTGAGAGTACGTCGTAAGTCAATTGATGTTAGATTAGAAATAAGTTTATATTTTGAAGCATATAAAGTAAGTTAATCATATTACATTGGAGGTTACAAATATTTAAGATCATGAATAACGAGTACCAAGAGGTTTCGATGCTTATAAGCTAAACCAATTGAAGAAAATATGTTTTGTCGAAAGTAAACAAGTTTGGAATGTTATAGCATGTACTTTGGGGTGAGATTAAGGTTATTAACATTATAAGTAGTTTATTATATGAGTTATGTTGGTCGTATGATAGTCGTGTGCTACCTTTTGAACTCAAGCAAGTTGTGGAATAAAAGTTGGCAAAGGTCATCACAAGTCACATTCATAAGGTGCTGAAATTTAGGTCAAATGTGGCTGAGTTTTATCCGAATATACTTGGAATTATTAAATGAACTTCCTACCAAATTCAATAGACATGAGTCTAGTTTTCAAATCATAAAACCATTTGTCGATACGACACCAGAGTAGAGAGATATACCCGTTTTTGCAAGACTGGGCTAGCAGCTCTCATGGGACCCACTTAGGCGGTGCTTTACCTACTTCACTTTAAAAATGAGTTGGACGCCTATTTTCTGCTCCTTTTTTTACTCAAATTCATCTACAGTCTTCTACTAACTCTCATAAATAGATATCATAAGTTTTTGAAGTGATTACAATATATTTCACCATCAAATGTTAGTTCTAGTGAACAACAACAACTCTTTAAGGTTGTGTTGTCATTGAGGATAGTTGTGGGCAAGGTTTGGCTGAAATTTAAAGTTTTTGCTATCTAAGGTGAGTATAATAGACTACTAATTTTGCTTAATCTTGCTTGTGTGTTGGCTAAGTTGTTAGGATGATAAACTACCAGATAATACTTGGATTAGCTTCAGTCGCTTCTATGCTGTTGTATTGCCATTGAGAGCTGTTATAAGATAAATATAACTTGGATTTTAACTTGAAGCTACTATAGGAGGTATATATATTGTGTTCTTGCATGTTGTTAAGGTTATATTGATGTTGATTAAGTTAAATGGATAGACTAGACATGAACTAGTGAATAAAGTTACTAATTGTGGATAGTTGGAGTTGTGGATTGCTTTCGCTGTTATAAATATGTGATGTAATACTAAAATTATTGATGATTGACTTCATTATCACGTTAATGATACTGTTAAGTTGAAGTAAGAAGTCTATCAGGGATGATATGGGGTATACGGTTTCCAATCGGAGCTTGTCACTCGTCGTGAAATAGTCGTGACTTGTTGTTGCTATATGGTGTCTTATTATTGATATTTATATGTTGCTGGATTTCTTTGGTTGTTGTTGTTGGAATATGGTATTGTATGAGTCCCTTGTTACAGGATAGATGCTTCCCAAATTTACATAAACGAGACACTAGTTTAAGTTGCAGACTCAGCCTTTACTCAACACTGATTTTGAATCTCCTTAGCTTTGGTAGATTGAGTTGAGTTGTTTGAATAATTGCTTGGAAGGTATTAAGGAATAAACAGAGTTAAGGTATGTTATGGCTACCTCTTCTTTCCTTTTGGCATGACCCATATGATACCAAGAAATGAGCAAGCATGCAACTTTCATAAATGATTATATTCTTAGAAGTACTAGGGTTGTCTATGTTCTTGATTCCCCATATGTCCTACTACCATATTGTCTATTTATGGGTCTCATGAAATTCTAAGATATCGTATTGACTTACTTCATTATTCATTCATACATGTATATTTACCCATGACTAGATAGCGTTATATATGCATATAGTATTTGTATATGGGGTATGGGGAAAGATTATGGCATTATATATGCACCACCACATGATCAGTTTGTATACGTTGATTATTTTTCTGACATAGAACGAGATAATATGGTGGGATGACCTCAGGGGCTCGATGATGTTATGTATGCATATACCTATGCATGATATGAAATTTATATTCATATACATGAGATTATAAATGTCAGGATTCACATAGCTATTCAGACTTACAGGTTGAGTTCCTTAGTCCATATTTCATTCATGTTTTTTATAAACTACTTTTATGCCTTACATACTCGGTACTTTATTTGTACTAACATTCCTTTTGCCTGGGGACGCTATCAGCTCAGCGAAAGGTGTTGGTTCACTCCATTTTCTCTGGAGTTGCCTATTTGGTCAGTATAATTTTAACAATGTATACAGTCAAAATCATGTAGCCTGATTTCGAAGACTTAAATCGGGCTATGAGTCCGAGTCTAGGCTACTTGAAGCGAAGGTCGGACCTGGCTGAAGGACACATACCTAGAGGGGAAAGATCAAAGGCCTAGCACGACCTTTATCGAGGACAGCACAATCTTGAAGGCACTCAAGAAAGAGTACGAATTTCTTAAGGACACATGGGTCAGGGCATAAATTAAAGGGTAAGATTTGCACGAAATGGTACAGGTCAGTACGAGGTTATTCTACACCTGTATCAATAGAATTATTTAATACAATTGGGAATGTACTATATTGGGGTTTTCTCCTCCTATATAAAGGGGACCTCGATCATTTTGTAAGGATCATCTCACATTATTCACTGCAATAGAACATGCCACTCTGTTTTTCTTGCTTAACGTTCTCAATATTTGATTTTCAACTTTATTGTGTTTTCTTTATTTTTCATACTTTATTATTCCTAGCTGACCTCGAGGTCCCTAGGATAATCAAGCTCGAGGCCCCTGTTTCTTCAACAACATTGATTTTGTTCACAAACTATTCTTTCTTAAGCTTGATATTACTTGTATAATCACTTGTATTAGAATATATCACACACCTTTAAAATCACAAATTATCTTTGATTATTACTCACATTTTTCGAGGTAAATAGTTTGGCGCCCATCGGTATAATACCATGTTATTCTTATTTGTGAGCCCACCAATTAGTCTCCGGCATTTAATTGACATAAGTGTAATTCAAAGATATATAGAACAGTATTACACGATGCTATACCTTTTTGTGGGGCCACCAATAAGTCTGATGCAGTTAACTGACATTACAATAATTCAAATGGGTATAGCGCGGTGTAATACCGTGCTATACATCAAAAAATTCTACCCCTTGATCTAGGTGTTGCCTTATTTAAAGGCGTTAGGATTTTATGAAAATCGATTCAAAAAATATTCTAACTTCCGTTTAAACTTTTCTTGTTGTTATCAAGAATTTTTTATAATGTCAGAAGAGCGAAAAATAAGGGTTTCATTATATTGGGGGGGAGGGGGGGTGAGGTTGTAACATAGAATAACTCTGTGAGGTATAGTTCATCTGCACAATGTCACGTTAACTTACCACTAACAATGGAGTACGATAACTTAGTATTGTTGTTACGTAAAAGAATGAGTGAGAGGAAACGTTTGGTGAACCTTAAAGTAGCCGGTAAATTTCCATATTCTATGACTCCACAGGGATTTGCTTGTTATTCTGAGTTTAACATCAAAGATTATGAAACTCTTAGATATTTTTTGTGGATTCCGAATGAATATACATAATTTACTGTGATAAAATTGTTGGAAATGTATGTCAAGGCTAAAGACGTTGGCAATAATGCGATTGCGCAAAGCAGCGATAACCCATAGTCATCGGGTGGTTATTCTAGAGCAATTTTAGCCCAACAGGTTTCGGCTGAAAATTTTTGGTTGGATCTTAACTTATCTCAGAGGGCGAACGAGGAGCGAGGAAATAATTTCTCTCATACTTTACATAATCCACAAGCCGAGTGGTAAAATTCAATATTCCTTTCTGTTACGATGTTTATTTTTTATTGAATTGAATTTGTATTAACACTCATATTTTCCATAGGGGGTACCGTCTAGATATGAATTTTACAAGTTATAACCCCACACCAAATTGGAATATGCGTAGTTCTGGCGTGCTGGATCATGGTTGTCAATCCAGGAGTCATCTCCAACAAGAAAATGTCCATCATGGAGTATCAACACAGTACGACTTGTAAGTGAAGTGACATAGCTATATGTAAATAATTTATAATTTGAGTAGAATATCATTTTGTTCTTTTTGTGAAGTGAAAACAAGCAACTTGATGATCTTGACATCACTCAGTTTCCTATAGACGACGTGTTTACTCATGATTTGGCAGATGTGTAGAATCAGGAAGATAATATTTATTATGACAACAATGCCGATGAGTCTGGAGATGACACACCCTTCCCTAACGAGGGTGATGAGGAGGAGGAAATGAATGTCGAACCTGAGCTGACGAGGGAGCATGATCCTCCACCTCCCGTTACACCAAAAGTGTCTGAGTCGCATGCAGTTTTTTGAGCGGAATATTCCCTAACTTGATAATTTTCCAAGTATGTCGGATGTGGATACCCTTACAAGGAATACTGACAAATTTTGGTGAGCAATGTATGATGAGTGTAGACAATGATGCAGGCAACGAGCATGTAATTTCCCAATAAAGCTCACTTACCCAGGGCTATAAAAATGTACAGTATACGAGAGTGTCGTGAGATGATGCTATGAGAGTTAACTCCGTAGGTATACACGGTTAAATGTCGTAGACACTTTATGGGTTTTAATAGGATGTTACGTGCGATCAATAAGGAAACAGGGTTGTGGAAAGTGGGTAAATATGCTAGCACCCACAGATGTGAAATGGACACATTCAATTAGAATCACGTCAACTTGGATGTAGACTTGATTTCTCTTATCTTGATTCCACACTTGGAAGTTTCCATTAGGTACAAGATCAAATAGTGTATTATATCCGTCCACCACGGATATGGGTGTACTATAGCAAAAAAAAGGCATATCTTTGGCGCAAACGTTCATTTAAAATTTTTATGGTGACTGGGATAAGTTATTTTCATCTCTACCCAGGTACATGGGTGTACGGAAACACTTTAACCCTGGGACTGTTGTTGAATAGAAGCATGAGCGGAGTCCATAACATATCGGAATATATTTTCAACTATGTGTTCTAGTCATTTAAACCAGTAATTGATGGTTTTGGGCATTGTCGACCAGTAATTTTCATAGACGATACTCATGTCTATGGAAAGTATGAGATTAATCTTTTGATCACAATTGCACTAGATACCAATGGACAAATATTTCCACTAGCTTTTTCCATTTGTGTGAATGAAAGAAAAGAGATGTGGATGCTTTTTTTGAACCAATTGAAGAAGCACGTTGTCAATCAGCGTTCATGTATTTATCAAATATCTTATCGGCATAGTGGTATTTTAAGTTCCGTACAACATTTGCTTGAGTAGCAGGAACCCTATGCATACCATTGTAACTATGTGAGGCACATGAAGGCTAATTTGTAAAATAAATATCCCGACAAGGCCTTGCATGATTTAATGTAGATGGCTGCAACTGAGCATCAACAGTGCAAATTCACGAGGCGCATGGAAGCGATCTGACAGTTAGACGAACGAGCCTATGATTGGCTGATGGTACATGAGCTTCACAAGTGGATGTTTCATGCTGGTGTTGGTAGACGATGGGGAGCCCTGACTACAAATATGTCAGAGTGATTCAACAACAAGTTGTGTTCATGTCAGAAATGGACCATCTACCATATGTCGTGCGCACATGCCATGAAGTGCTTTCAACAAGTTGGTTTAGGGGAAACCAACTATGTTTATAGGCAATACAGTGTTGTTTCATACTTAAACACATACAGTGGGTAGTTGCAGTCATTGGGGGCTGAGAATTATTAGCCGTCGAAACCACTTAAAATGATGTGTAACAAGGACTATTTGCGCAAGCTGCAAGTGCAAAAGAGAACACGTATACAGAACCAAATAGATGTTGGTGATAATATTTATGCATGTAAATGTGGCATATACTCGCAAACAGGACACAATCATCGTAAATGGCCTTCAGCTGGTCTGGGTGGCGGTGGTAATTCACCTTCTGGTGCAAGGTCGTCTAATGTACCCAACTATCAAGGATACAACTATTGTTTTATTTTCGTAATTCTTTTTGTAGTAAGTGTCTGTACTTGTTTATGTTGCAACATCTATCAAATAAAATTATGTCCCACAGTTTTGGTACATCTAATTTTTTAACATGACTGCTTTAATTGGGATGATGATATGATAGTTCCAACATTCAACTTATACCGCTTTAATTGGGATGATGATATGATAGTTCCAACATTCAACTTATTGGTGTTAGTAAAGAAGACCAATATGAATACTGAAATTTTATAACATAATACTCGTAGAGAAAAAAACACAACAACCATAACTAAAGCAACATACATGAAAATAAAAGGATATATCAAGACAAGGTTGTTTCGTTTAAAAAAAAATCAATATGTATAGCACAGTTAAATATTACTTTTTGTGTGTTTTCATGTCGGTGTGAAAAGATGAGCGATTGCAAGAAAGCTAGTTTGTTTCAGAAAAAGTCAACATGTATAGCGCAGTACAATACTATGTTTTGTATGTTGTCTTGTCGGTTTGAAAAGCTGACCAACTACAAAAAAGTTGTTTCATATCAGAAAACAGTCAATATGTATAGCGCGGTACAATACTATGTTTTGTGTGTTGTCTTGTCGATTTGAAAAGCTGACCGACTACAATAAGTTATTTCATTTCAGAAAAGTGAATATGTATAGCGCGGTACAAAACTAAATTTTGTGTGTTGTATTGTCGGTCAGAAAAGCTGACTGACTGCAAAAAAGCTATTTTGTTTTAGAAAAAGTGAATATGTATAGCACGGTACAATACTACATTTTCTGTGTTGACTTGCCTATAAATAACGGGCGCATTCTAGTTATTTTCTACGCTTAACATTAACCAATAACAAATATTTCCATAGGTGTGAGTGCTACAAGAAATGCATGATGCAAGACTATTGGGATGATGGTAAAGCTGGACGCCGCTACTGGGCGTGTATGAACAAGTTTAATAGGGTTCTTGACGAACATGTTTGCAATATTGAGGTATGGATTGATGAACCTTGTTAGTAGGAATATTATAAATAAATGTTGCATCATCTTTATTATTTGTGTTTGAAACAGTGGGAAAGAGAGAGAAAATCCAAACGAGATGTTGCGGAGTTGAAGGAGAGACTCAAAAAGGTGCAAGAAGAAATAAAACAAGCTGGAAGAAAAATTTAAGTGGTAGGAGCAGAGAATACTAATCGGTCGTGACTAAACAATTGTCACACCTCCTTTTGGGGCTACCTCACCCTGCGAAGGGTGTGGTAAAGGGAGTTTTTCCAATTAAAGGACAATCGAAATGCGATTCGTTTATTAAGAGATTCAGAGTCGCCACTTGGGAGATTTATGGTGTCCCAAGTCACCGGTTTGAATCCCGAATCGAGGAAATTATTGACTTTGTTTAACAGTCCACGAACCAGAAATCCGGATAAGGAATTCTGTTAACCCGAGAGAAGGCGTTAGGCATTCCCGAGTTTCGTGGTTCTAGCACGGTCGCTCAACTGTCATATTTGGCTTATTTATCTGATTTATAACATGCTTTAACTTATGTGCAAATTTTAACTTTCAACCGCTTTTGATAATTATTATTTTATAAGAATTACAACGTCATGAAAACACATCTCAAACCTCGTCACATCAATGTACCTGTGGTTATTGACATATTTTGACTCCATTGAGATTTGGATTTGGGTCACATAAATGTGCACCCGAGTTTAAGAAAGTAAAATTATTAATACGTGCCTAAAGAGACTAACGCGTTATTATTTTGGGAAATGCCCTGATCTTCGCTAAATGGCTCATCCCGAAATCTATGTAATTTAATATATGCAGTTATGAGGTCCCCGCAAATTGGGTATTTTTTTTTCTCGAGGCTCGTCTCATTTTTATTAAAAGGCAAATCTAAAGCAACTAAGATTTTCTAATTAATTTGTCTGTAAACATAACGGAAATACTAATAGATTTTTGTCAATGGCCTAGAACAATAATTGTAAACCAAATATGTCATTGGGCTCAAGGATAAGCCCGCAGAATGTGAATTGGCACGACCAAAAGCTGGCCCAACGTAGGCTTTGGCCCAGGCCCATGTAAGTACACAAACAAGGTAAAGCCTGGGCCAATTGTTAAAGCCCTAAAGCTCAAATGGCCTAGAATTTTGCTGACTACTAGACCGACGCAGCTTCAGTTGAATCAAATAAAGAACCAATCAAAATTACTACGTCTTTTTACTCAAATATACAGAACATGGTTTGAAGATTAGATTATTTTAACTACTTATCTACTAGTCCGTTTTTTAGTAAAGGTGAAAGGGCAAATTAAGATGTAGCTTCGAATTCGACAACCAGATTGCATAATAAGCCTTCAAGGATCATACTATTGGTCATACACTTCTACTAACACTAACGTAAACAGATTAAATAGTTCGAAATAGTCCAATGACTGAGGTACATTTAATTCGAGCAAACTACTGGTCTAAGCCATTGATCTAATATGGTTAGCACCTATATATGTAAAAAAACTAATTTGCATGATGTGAGTTACTGCAGTACCATACATGCTTCACTGGACATCAAACTCGATTTCAAATCCAACTGTTTCCGACTTTTCTTTTTAAACATAAATGAACACTAAACTACACAGATACCCATTGTACTGAATTGCAGTTAGATAGTCACGAATTTGAAATGGTTCGAAACAGTCCAAATGCAGTACAATGCAAGCTATAGATTCATTCGTTCCAAATTACTTAAACAAACAGTCCTAATTACAATTCAAACCATTACATTCGATTATAAGGAAGATACAATAACTACTGAAGTTTTCTAATTAAATTAGGCTTCCATCTTCATTTCTTTTCAGCTAAACTCTACATGATGTTGAGATTCAAAACATGTACCTGGATTGGAAAATAGGATAAGAAGAAGGAGAAGTCAGCAGCAGGCAAGCAGCAGACAATACAACAGCAACGGGATTCATAACAGCTCAACAACCAATTTTAAAACCAGAATAACACTCGACCACAACCCAGAACGAGTTTGTAAACCAACAACAATGCAAACACCCTAAAACAGATCCTGGAATGTCTTAACTGGACCCAAAAACTACTGGAAACCCAACCAGAAAAACCACTACTGACTCTAATAAAGCCAAGCTCAACTAAAACTGGAAAATGTGAATGGATTCGCTGGAAGTCAGAATCAATCACAGCTAATCGATGAAATCATAGGTTTTTGGTTTCCTTTTACTTTTGGACAGCTTTCTGTGTTTTTTAGCTCTCAATGTATCTATCCTTCCAAATACTCTCTGTATTTCTGTGTGTTATCTCTTCAGCCCCCCTTTTCAGAGTGTTTCCCCCTCTTTTAAAACTTAACTACCCGTTCAAAACCCCAAAAATCTGCCCATTTTCCATTAAGGAATGCTTTTTCTTATTTTCAGCCTCAATTCCCTCTTGTTCCCCATTAACTCATTTATTTAATGACAACAAATACTCCACTATCAGACTACTATCATTAAACAATTTCCTAATATTTTCTATTCCTAAAACAACCCTGAATCTTACTGTTACTGTTATGATTCTAATATGATGCTAAGCCTTCTTAAGTTATAACTGTCACTGATTTTTGACTGCTAAATTACCAGCTATAACCAATTCTCAATCAAATTCAATATGTTATCCAAACAGAATTGAAGCAGTATGAGTCAAAGAAGGAGGTTCATGTGAAATATACAGAACAGGGGGTGACATATAAATGAACAAGCAGTTTGGTTAAAAGAGAGAACTGAATACATCAACAGGTTCATTTCAATCACAAAAAAATCAGAACAGAGAGAAATAAACCTACTGGCATGAACCAAACTATTATCAAGTTATTCTAGCATTCAAGCGTGGAAACTAATTGACGACACTCATTTAATTGAATAAACAGGCTATAACATTTAGCAATTAACAACAAACAATCAGAATAAACAGGTAAACAAGTGATTCAAGACAAAAACAGGGGTTATAAGGAAACTAATTAATCGACGAATGTACTCGTATTGATTATATAATTTACAACATATACCTAACAATGAACAGAAGAAAATTCGAGAAAAAGAAAAGGTTTGTTTTGGGAAGAAGAAGAAAAACGAACAGAAAGAAAATAAATCCACTATAACAACACGATTGAGTAAAAATAAACCAAAATAAAAGAGAGAAAATACCTCAGAGATGAATTTGGGAACAGACGAACCCAGGTTCGAACTCAGACTGGATTTTTGGGGTCAAACTGACCTTAACCGAGTGTTCTCAACTGAGAACACTTCGGCTAAGGTCGATTGGACACCCAAAACCTCATCAATTTGGACAGATTCCCAGTTTGGAATTTCTAGGGTTCTTGGGGTCTGATTTGGGCTTAAAACGATTCTAGCTAGATTCGAACCAAACCAAGAGTGGTTTGGTAACGAGGGAGGTCCGGGGATGTCAGGGTATGAATTTGGGCTTGGTTGGGGTAGGTTCGAGTTCTGCTCGAATCTTCAAATGAAGATTCGAGAAGTTCCAGGTTGATTCGAGGCAAGTGGTTCATGGATTTGTATTGGGGGTGGTTAGATGCTTAAGGGGTGTCAATTTGGTGACTGGCGGCGTTGTTGCCACCGGGTTTCAGGAGAAGGAGTGCCATGGTGGCTAGGGTTTGGGAGGGGGATCGTCTCTAATAGAGACGATGATGAATAGGGAAGGGAGGGGGTGTTTGGATTGGGGTGGCTGGGTAGGCGATTAAGCTTATATAGGGGTAGGGGTGATTTGGTCTTGGCCGTTGGATCAAGCATGATCAACGGCCTGGATCAATTCACTAAAATAAACGGTGTCATTTGGTTTATGTTATGAGACTGGGTCGGTCTTAGATGGGAACGGGTCAGGTTGAGAGGCAGCTTAGGGACCGTCAGATCAAAGGGAAAGGACGGCTCAGATTTGTGCCACTTATACGGCGTCGTTTGGTTGGTCCTGGAGACTGAGCTGGACCGTTAGATTTTGTTTAATCAATGGCCCATATTTGAGGCACCTAAACGACGTCGTTTGGACTTATGAAATTGGACTGGGTCATTGAGACGTTTGGGCCTAGTTTTGGTTTAAAATTTTGGCCCAAATCCAATTTGCTTCATTTTTTTCAACTCTTTTCTTTTTCTTCTTTTAATTAACAAATTAAATTCTAAAATAATTTGTAAAACCAATATTAAACTATAAAACATTAATTAACCCTTAACAATAATTAACACACAAGTTGAAACATTTAATTAAAAATAAAATCACACAACGGCACATTTAAATGACAAAAATAGAATAAATGCATTTTTTTTTATTTTCTCATTTTTGTAAAGAACACTTAATTACTATTAATTGTACAATTAAATCCTAAATGTAAATGCGACATATTTTCCATATTTTTTTTCATTAATTTATACACACATAATCACGCACATACAAACGTAAGCAATTACAAAAAATATCACAAAAATTTACAAAAATGCACACAATAAAACAGACAATTTTTGTTTTAATTTTGTGGGAGTAATTCATGTGAGGCAAAAATCACGTGCTCACAGCTGCCCCTCTTTGCCAGTAAACACGAAGAGTTTTCGTGCAAAGAAAAAGTGAGCGGATACGAGCGATTTTTGCCAGTTTGAGTTCTCCGTGTAAAGCATTTTTGAAAGAATTGACCGAACCTCTGCTTCAAAAGGTTTCCTACATATCCTTGGCTAAAAAGGAATCAGGTCAATGTAGTTCAGGGAGTTTTGGTAGTTGGGACTACCACGAAGCTGTGATCTTGCTGTTACTGTCGTTGCTTTTGCTGCTACTGCTTACTGACCTCCTTATTACACCCGGCTAAAACGAAAAATAAGAAGCTACACTAAACTAGTCTATGAATTACAAAAATTTTATCTAAATTTTCAGGCTTGTTCTTATCGCCTTGTTTTCTTGTCGGCTTGCTTCATCTGATGTCTCTTTATTTCTGTCTTGACATTGTCGGCCTTTCTTGATTGCCGAACTTGAACTTATGCTGTGGATCTTGCTGTAATCCTCCGCTTTACTGATTTCAACTTGAAATGTATTCCTCTATTATACGGGCGGACTCCCGACTTCAATCTTCAAACTTGAAAAGTAACACCTCTATTCTACGGGCGGGCTCCCGACTGTAATGACCTTAAATGTAACACCTCCGTTCTACGGGCGGGCTCCTGATTTCTTTAACTGAAAAGTAACACCTTCGTTCTACGGGCGGGCTCCCGAATGCAACAACTAAAAGTAACACCTCCATTCTACGGGCGGGCTCCCGACTGCAACAACTAAAAGTAACACCTCCGTTCTACGGGCGGGCTCCAAAATGTAACAACTAAAAAGTAACACCTTCATTCTACGGGCGGGCTCCCGACTGCACAACTAAAAGTAACACCTCCATTCTACAGGCGGGCTCCCGAATGCAACAACTAAAAGTAACACCTCCATTCTACGGGCGGGCTCCCGATTTCGGTAACTTCAAATATAACAACCTCCGTTCTACAGGCGGGCTCCTAACTGCTTCAAACTTAAAATGTAACAACCTCCATTCTACAGGCGGGCTCCTGACCGCAACAAATTAAAAGTAACACCTCCGTTCTATGAGCCCTGCTCCCAAATTACAACAACTGAAAAGTAACACCTCCGTTCTACAGGCGGGCTCCTGATTTCTTCAACTGAAAAGTAACACCTCCGTTCTACGGGCGGGCTCCCGAATGCAACAATTGAAAAGTAACACCTCCGTTCTACAGGTGGGCTCCTGACTTCTTCAACTGAAAAGTAACACCTCCGTTCTACGCGCGGGCTCCCAAATGCAACAACTAAAAGTAACACCTCCGTTCTACGGGCGGGCTCCCGACTGCAACAAATTAAAGTAACACCTCCGTTCTACGAGCGGGCTCCCGATTTCGATAACTCCAAATATAATAACCTCCGTTTACAGGCGGGCTCCTTACTGCTTTAAACTTAAAATGTAGTAACCTTCATTTTACAGGCGGGCTCCTGACTGCGACAACTTAAAAGTAACAACCTCCGTTCTACAGGCGGGCTCCTGACTTCTTCTTTTGAAATTGTGTTTATCGGCATTGTTCTTTCCTTGCCTCCTCACACCTTTCTTCCTTCGAACTTCCTTCGAAATTGCTTTCCCTTAACTTGCATTGATTTCCTCGTTCCTCCGAGAAAATTTTCAACAATGGCAGAAAATTTTCTGCCCCAGTTTTGGTGATCTTCTTTGTGGCATGCCTTTCTGCCATAAATAACATTTCCATTTCCTGCTTCAAATCATAGAAAATTTGTTAGTTTAAAACATGGTGAGTGGTCATGCCACTACTGCTGGGGATGGCTTTTCCTTTTCCTTTTTCCTACTCTGTGTTTCCAAAACTTGTTCGGGAATGATATTATTTGCTGGGGATGATATTTCCTTTTCTTCCCTCCCCACTTTGTTTTGTCCGACCCTCTTGGAGCTTGGTCAAAAATCTGTCGGGGATGCTCCTACATCCAGATGATCTGCTGGGGATCCTCTTGGAATTTGGTCCACAATTTTCTCAACTTGTTATTTTTCTGTTCTAGACCAATTCACCACTTGGTCTTGCAACAAACTTCTTTTTATTTCATCGCCTTATCGTTGGCCTTTCTTATTCACATTTTGCTTTGCACCGTTTTGGCGACTGGTAGTAAGCTCTAAAAAATCCTTCTAAAAAACAAATTGCTGGAGAAAAAGTCTTTAAACGAAGAAAAAGTAATGACTTCAAAAAGATAGAAAAGATCTTTCTGAACAAATGCTGGGAAAAAGAAAAGATAAAGGACTTATTTGAACGGAATAACCGATTCCAACGATCATGTCGTGCACTCCGGATTAATCAACCCAGTCTATTTGTATCAATCAATCTTTCCGACGTCCTCATCTTGCTGGGGGATATACAGGCACCCAATCTTTGTCGAATGCAGATTCTTTCTGCCACTCGTATCTTGTCTCCTCATAGTGCCCTTCAAGGGTTTTCACTAATAAGACTCTCTCATTTCTTTCGACACCCGTCGCCTTATGGTGCCCATGAAGGTTTTTACCGTAAGACTCTCTCATTTTGTTTCTCTCAGCTTTCGTCGCCTTATGGTGCCTGTGAAGGTTTTCACCGATAAGACTCTCTCATTTTGTTTCTCTCAGCTTTCGTCGCGTTATTGTGCCTGTGAAGGTTTTCACCGATAAGACTCTCTCATTTTATTTTTCTTTATCTACTGGGGATTGGAGTGTTGCCGATAAGATTATCTCCACTGGGGATTCTTTTGGTTATTAATTACTTCAGCTCGTGATCCTCATTCAAATAGAGATCAATGTGTTACTCTCGGCTTCCATTTGCCTGGTTTGGCACCTCTCGGGTACTGATCGGGAGGTCTTTTGGACATCAACATGGATTTTGTGCGGGGATAAAAGAAAAGGATATCAAAATTCGAAATAACTTCGATGGGTAAAACATTACAACTCTTGGAATCAAACTTTTCCCAAAAGATTTTTAAAACATAACTTCTGCCCCAGTTTTCTTGCTTGGGGGAATTTTTTGATTTTTATTACACTTTGACCGAGCCGCGAGGCGCCTACGTATCCTCTTTGAGGAAATAGCTCGAACGTAATTCACTGATTCCTTTGTTTTTCTTGTGACTTTCCCCTTTTTTTATTATTATTTTTCTTTTCTTCTCTTTTTTTTTCAATATATATTTTTTTTCATATTCATCAACGATTCCAAGAAAGGGGTATGAAAGAATAAGTGAGGCTCAAAGGGGGAAGCAAAGGTTAAACTATTTGGATAGTAGAAAAATTGCCTCCGTCATTTCATTCTCCGATAAATGCCAAGTACAAACAAACAAAACAACTAATATTTACAATCAAAGAAATTACACATAGTATCTCTTGACTGCGTCAGAATTGATAGCCATGTCGATGTACTCCCCTCGACATCTGTCAGACATAGAGCGCCATTGGATAATACCCTGGTCACAATGAATGGTCCTTGCCAGTTTGGGGCAAACTTGCCCTTTGCTTCGGCCTGATGTGGCAAGATTCGTTTCAGCACCTGCTCTCCCACTTCAAATTTCCTAGGACGCACCTTCTTGTTGTATGCTCTTGCCATTCTCTTTTGATATAATTGGCCATGACATACTGCTGCCAATCTCTTTTCATCAATTAAGTGCAACTGCTCCAATCGGGTTTTGACCCATTCATCATCATCAATTCCGGCCTCATCGACTATCCGAAGGGACAAAATTTTGACCTCTGCAGGTATCACTGCTTCAGCTCTGTATACCAACGAATAAGGAGTTGCACTTACTGAAGTACGAACAGTAGTGCGATAACCCAACAATGCAAATAGTAGCTTTTCATGCCATTGTCTGGATTCTTCTACCATTTTTCTCAATATCTTCTTTATGTTCTTGTTGGCTGACTCAACCGCTCCATTCGCTTTAGGACGATACGGGGTGGAATTACGGTGTGTAATCTTAAACTGTTGACATACTTCTTTCATTAAATTGTTGTTTAGATTAGCACCATTATTCGTGATTATCACCTTTGGGATCCCAAATCTGCAGATGATATGGGAATGAACAAAATCCACCACTGCCTTCTTGGTTACTGACTTGAAGGTTTTAGCCTCAACCCACTTAGTGAAATAGTCGATGGCTACCAGAATGAACCTATGACCGTTGGAAGCTGCCGGCTCGATGGGTCCAATGACATCCATGCCCCGGGCAACAAATGGCCATGTCGCTGCTATTGTATGTAATTATGTTGGCGGAGAATGAATCAGATCTCCGTGTATCTGACACTGATGGCATTTTCGCACGAAACTGATGCAGTCACTCTCCATAGTGAGCCAATAATATCCTGCTCGAAGAATCATCTTTGCCAATACATATCCACTCATATGGGGTCCACAGACTCCGGCATGTACCTCTGTCATCACTGTCGTGGCTTGACTAGCATCTATACATCTCAGCAATCCCAAGTCCGATGTTCTTTTGTAAAACACTCCTTCACTGAGGAAAAATCCATTTGCCAATTGTCGAATGGCTCTTTTTTGATCTCCGGTGGCCTGCTCCGGGTATGTCCCCATCTAGAGGTATTCTTTGACATCATAGAACCATGTCTCGCCATCTATTTCTTCCTCTACTATGTTACAATAGGCATGCTAATCACGAACCTGAATATGCAACGGGTTAACATGAATTTTGTCTGGGTGGTGCAACATTGATGCTAAAGTGGCTAAAGCATCGGCAACCTCATTGTGAACTCTTGAGATGTGTCGGAACTCCACTGACCGAAACCGCTTGCTCAGATTGTGCAAACATTGTCAATATGGTATAAGCTTTAAATCCCGTGTTTCCCATTCACCTTGAATCTGATGCACCAAGAGGTCCGAGTCTCCCAAGACCAAGACGTCCTGGACATCCATATCTACGGGTAAGCGTAGGCCCAAAATGCATGCCTCATACTCAGCCATCTTGTTGGTACAATAGAAATGCAGCTGAGCCGTAACAGGATAATGATGTCCCGTTTCAGAAATAAGTGTTGCTCCTATTCCAACTCCCTTTGCATTTGCAGCTCCATCAAAGAAAAGCTTCCACCCTGGTTCCTCGGTCAATTCCAACTCATCTATATGCATCGCTTCTTCATCAGGAAAATACGTCCTCAATGGCTTGTATTCTTCATCAACCGGATTCTCAGCTTAGTGATCGGCCAATGCTTGGGCTTTCATGGTTGTCCTTGTCATATAGACGATGTCAAACTCAGTAAGTAATATTTGCCATTTTTCTAACCTCCCTATGGGCATAGGTTTCTGGAAAATATACTTCAATGGATCCAGACGAGATATGAGGTAAGTAGTATAAGAAGACAAATAATGCTTCAACTTCTGTGCCACCCAAGTTAGGGCGCAACATGTCTTCTCAAGCTGGGTGTACTTAACCTCATAAACCGTAAACTTCTTGCTGAGATAATAAATGGCCTGCTCCTTTCTTCCTGTAATGTCGTGTTGCCCCAGTACACAACCAAATGAATTCTCCAGGACTGTTAGATATAGAATCAACGGTCTTTCTGGTTCGGGTGGAACCAACACAGGTGGATTTGATAGATATCCTTTGATCTGGTCAAAGGCTTCCTGACATTCTGCCGTCCATTCTACTGCAGCATCTTTCTTTAGTGGCCGAAAAATGGGTTCACAAGTCGCTGTGAGTTGAGCGATGAACCTGCTGATATAATTCAACCTTCCTAAAAAACTCATCACTTCTGTTTTGTTCTTTGGCGCTGGCAATTATTGGATGGATTTGATCTTTGACGGGTCCAACTCATTGCCTCACCGATTGACGATGAATCCCAACACCTTTCCCGATGGAACACCAAATGCACATTTGGTCGGGCTAAGCTTGATATCATACCTTGGAAGTCTTTGAAAGAACTTCCTTAGGCCTGTCACATGGTCTTCCTGGCGCTTGGATTTTATGATCACATCATCTACGTACAGTTCAATCTCTTTGTGTATCATGTCATGAAACATAGTAGTCATTGCTCTCATGTACATTGCCCCAGCGATTTTCAAACCAAAAGGCATTACCCGATAGCAATAAGTCCGCCACGGCGTAATGAAAGCCGTCTTTTCGGCATCTTCTTCATCCATCAGGATCTGATGATACCCAGCATAGCAATCCACAAATGACCCGATCTCACATCTAGCACAATTATCGATCAAAATATGAATGTTGGGTAATGGAAAGTTATCTTTTGGGCTCGCCCTATTCAGATTGCGGTAATCGACACATACCCTAATCTTCCTATCTTTCTTGGGCACTGGCACCACATTAGCCAACCAGTCAGGATATCGAGTGACCCGAATAACCTTTGCCTACAGCTGCTTGGTTACTTCTTCTTTAATCTTCACACTTATGTCTGTCTTGAACTTTCTCAATTTCTGCTTGACGGGAGGGCATGCCGGGTCGGTGGGTAATTTGTGAACCACTAAATCAGTACTTAAACCTGGCATATCATCATACGAACATGCAAAAATATCTTTGAATTCAATGAGTGCTTTGATTAGTTCCTCCCTGATGTTCGGCTCAATGTGGATGCTGATTTTAGTTTCCCTGACATTGTCTGCATCCCCCAAATTGACAGCTTCAGTGTCATTTAAATTGGGCTTGGGTTTCTCTTCGAGCTGGCTTAATTCTCTATTTATCACTTCAAAGGCTTCATCCTCATCGTATTCCGATTCATCGTCATAATCGACCTCTTGTACAATTAATTTGGAATCAGATTGATTTTTTAGACTAAGTTGAAGATCCGTTGTGCATGCCATGTCATTAGAACCAGTATAAAGATAACTGTTCAGAAAGAAAAAAAAGAAGAGAACAAAATTACAACAAAATAAGGAGAAAAAACTTTCACTTTATTAAAATGCGGGATAACAGAGTTTCACACTTTTACCGAATAAAATAAAAATAGGATTACACCCTGGAATAATCCAGAAAACAAAAAAGAAAAATCAGAGCCTACTACCAAAACTCCCTCCGAGTAGGAAGAGGAGTAGCTGTCCAATTGTTGATATTGGCCCTAGGCCCCACAAACTGTATGTCTGCCCTACTGGAACCTTCTCCAGCTTCAATTACGTTGACGTCGGCGAACAGCCTTTCAAAACTCTGATTCAAATCCCCATTTGACCCAATCAGTGGTCCGAGAACCGGCTTGGGAAGAACCCAACCTCTCTTCTTCAACTTTCGAGCCCGTCTTACGTCTGCTGTTATAGGCTTGTATCCCAACCCAAAAGTGTGTAGATTCTTGGGCAAAGTAACTGGCTGGACAATAACCTGCAGATTGACCCCCAAACCTTTTCCTCGTACAAACCTGCTGTTTAACATTTCCGAGGCTATCATGAAAGTGGCCGCTGTGATTCTGGGCAGTGGAAGGTTCTCGCCTTCAAAAATTTTGTCAATTGAGACTGCATAAAAAATCTGGTAAATCCAGGGACCTTTGTCATCATCATCTTCTATGAATGGTACAATGGCATCACCCACAGTGCTTGTACCGTTATCCCCATGCACCACTATCTCTTGCCTGTCCTACTCAAATTTCAACATCTGGTGCAGTGTAGAAGGCACTGCTTTGGCGGCATGGATCCAGGATCGCCCCAATAGAAGATTGTATGATACTGCCACGTCTACCACTTGGAATTCCATGGTGAATTCAACTGGACCAATAGTCAATGCCAGTATGATATCCCCCACCGTGTTGATACCACCCCCATCAAAGCCTCAGACGCAAACGTTGTTCCTTTGAATTCGGTCATCATCAACCTTCAGCTTGTTCAGAGTAGTCATAGTACAGATGTTGGCGCTTGACCCATTATCAATCAATACTCGGGTGACCACCTAGTTTTCGCATTTCACGGTCAAGTATAGGGCTTTGTTGTGTTCTGTACCCTCTGTCGATAATTCATCATCAGAAAACGTCACCCGGTTTACCTCAAAGATTTTGTGCGCTATCCTTTCCAAGTGATTTACAGAGATTTTATTCGAAACATGAGCCTCGTTCAGGATTTTCATCAGTGTTTGGCAATGGTCACTGGAATGGATCAACAAGGAGAGCAGCGAAATCTGTGCTGGAGTCTTTCTTAACTGCTCCACAATGGAGTAGTCTTGGGCCTTCATTTTCTTCAAAAACTCCTCTGCCTCTTCCTCCACCACGGGTTTCTTTATCACCACCGGGTTGGACCTTTTTAACTCCATTGGATTAAAACACCTTCACGAACAAGTTAACCCCTAGGCTTCACATATTTCTTCCACAACCTCCTTCCCTTTGTACATTACCATCGCTTTATTGTAGCTCCATGGCACGGCTTTCTCGTTGATTATTGGCCTCTGCATTACTGGTTTGATAACAGCTGGCCCTATGCATGCTGGCTTGCTTGGTACCCCTTGCACCGTTACTTTGACCGGCTCCGGATTCTTTGCAACAACAAACGATCTCTTCCCCATCACAACCACTGGCCTGACATCTACCTTCTCCCACTATACCACCTTGTTTACACTGCTCGACTTTTCTTCTGGGCTGGCGCGGATCATCATCACCGTTTGTGAGGGTTTCTTTAGCTCCCCTCCTTCGTGCACAAGCTCGATCATATGGGTTTTGTGATGTGCTGGCAATGGGTTCTGATTGATATTGGGCACGTCTGGTGTCTGAACCTCGATCTTGTTGGTGTCATTAAGATCTTGCACTGCCCGTTTCAACTTCCAACACTTCTCGGTATCATGTCCGGGAGCTCCCAAACAATACTCACAGCTTACCGAGTGGTCCATATTTTGTGGAAGGGGATTTGGTAATCTGGGCTCAACAGGACTCAACAAACCCAACTACCTTAATTTGTGGAACGAAGTAGTATAGGTTTCTCCCAATTCAGTGAAGGTTCTTGGTTTCTGCACCCTTTCATTTCTGAAAGCCTAATTCCCCCGAAAACCTGTCCCTGGAGGGTTCCTGTAGGCCCTTATGGTGGATAGGTGTTTTGTGGAGGTGGATATGTGTTTTGGGAAGCCGGCGCGCGCCATTGCGGGCGAGCTGGAGGCTGGGTGTATGCTTGGGCTTGATGGACGGAGAAGTGTGGTTCTTGTGGTGGGTAGTAGGGTTGTGGAGGGTAATTTGGCGTGTATGGGTAATTTGGGTGAGGGGGTCTGGATAGATATTGGGGGGGAAGGACCTCTCGATCTGGACCAATTATTTGCCTCAACTGTCGCAAAATCTTCCCTTTTTTCTTCTCGAGCGCACCTCCCGTGCCGCTCTGAATGGCCTGAGTTGTTGCTTTCAGTGCTGAATAACTCAAAATTTTGTTCGACTTCAATCCTTCTTCAATCATGGCTCCCATCTTTACCACTTCATTGAACGATTTACCCACGGACGTCACTAGATGACCAAAGTATGTAGGTTCCAATGTTTGCAAAAAGTAGTCTACCGTTTCGGTCTCCCTCATCGGAGGATCCACTCTTGCCGCTTGTTCCCTCCAGCGGAAACCAAATTCTCTAAAACTCTCTGCGGGCTTCTTTTCCAGCTTCAACAATGACAGACGATCGGGGACTATCTCAAGGTTATACTGAAAATGGCCAATGAATGCCTGTGCCAAGTCATCCCATGTAAACCATCTACCAGGATCCTGTCTCGTGTACCATTCCAGCGCGGACCCTCCCAGGCTTTGACCGAAATAAGCTATCAACAATTCATCCTTCTTGCCAGCTCCTCTCATTTTACTGCAGAAACCTCAGAGGTGGGCCACCGGGTCGCCATGTCCCTCGTACAAATCAAACTTGGGCATTTTGAACCCTGCGGGCAACTGGACATCCGGGAAAGGGCACAAATCTTTGTAGGAAACACTGACTTGGTTGCCTAAACCATGCATGTTCCTGAAGGATTGCTCCAGGCTTTTGACTTTTCGAATCACTTCCTCCTGTTCCGCATTCTTAATCGGTTTCTCAGTTTCCTCCGGGATCCCAAAATGGGGTGTATATATGCATGGCTCAAGAGCTTTAAAAGTAGGTTCAGGAGGGTAATACTGGGTATCATGAACTCGGAACAGTGGCTCACTAGACGATCTTTGTAATGTGGTTGGGGGAGGTGCCACAAAGACAGGAAAATTTGAGGGAGGAGGGTTCTGATTGGGTGGTGGAGCTTGGGGATCATAGGCATCTCTTCCCTGATAGTAGTGATGGCTTGGGAAGCTTGTTGAAAGGCCGGGGGAAGGGTATTCCGGCGTGTGTCCTGGTGGGAGAGTAGGAGTAACGGGAGGTTCAGGCCCCTTTTGTACCCTAGCCAAGGCTAGCTGCATTTCGTTCATCTCCAGTCTCATTTTTTCCATTGCCTCCTTCAGCATCTGATTTGTCGTCTTTTCCGACTCAACACTGTTTTCTGAGCCAGACATGCTTTCTGGTATAAGCCCTTTTGATCTTGTTTGATAATGATATGGTGCCAGTACGCTCTAACAAACTAACTATTTGAAATTTCTGGAAATGTCAACAAACTTGTTAGTTTTTAGAGTTTAACAAACAGGCAATCGCACGTTGAGATGCAATGCACCTAGGTAGTTTAACCGTTTCTATCATGACATTCGCTTTGATTGCATGCGTCATTCCGGCCTTTAATAATTGTGCCCCTCTTTTGGCGCCTCTCAAATTTCTTTTATTCTCATTTTCCTTCTTTTCTTTTTTCCTTGTTTTAAGGTGGTCGAATCTTATGTGGATTGCCTACGTATCATGATCCCGCATGAATTAGACCGAGCGTAGTTCTTGCCGCAAGTGTAAAAAATAAAGACACCATTTTTTTTTCATTTTTCGTTACAAAAACATTCTGTTTACAAGACTCAATATTTTTTTTGAAATAAAAACTTGAAAAAGACTACAAACTTTGATGCGAAAAGGAAAATACAAACTTCAACGGACAACAGACTCTAGAAATAAAGAAATTGCAGACTCAACTAAGTATGCTTCAGAGCTTTCAATTTTTGTGCCCGCGGGGCGTTGTTCGGCCTTGCCGCGGTCTTTGGTGCAAGACCCCTTTGCAGATCCTTCAATTCCTCCATGATCTGGTGGACATAAACCATGACCGAAGCAAAAAGGGTAGTATGGGGCATTTGCTCACATGCTAGACACCTCATGGTGATGTAGTGCCCGATCTCTTCGATTCTACCCCTGACTTTATCCCTTTCCATAAGCAGTTGTTCTATTCGTTGATTCTTTGCTCCCAGTACTTGAGCGTTGTCAGCGAGTTGGTCCAGGAATTTGTCTATTTGTTTTTCCATCCGTGCCATCAAGTCATAGCAGTATTTCCTATTTGTCCTGGCATCTCGGGCCTGTTTAAAGACCCGTTCTTCGAGAGTGGAATTTGTTTCTCTCAGGATGGTGATGGTCCCCTCATAATCTCTCTTTATTTGCTGCATATGAAGTGCCCGCTGCTGTGCCCCTCTGGTCCGTTTGGCCTGGATTCTTGTCAGAGTGGCTTCCGATTTTTCAAAGTCTTCTTGACATTCGAGGACTTTCTTTTCCAAACTCTTTATGAGTACTTCATCAGCCCGACTCCTTTTTGATCTCTTTGCAGTTGTCTTCATCTTTTGAATCTGGTCTTGGAGTGCTTGATTCTCTTGTACCCAATTAACTCTCTCCTGCTCGAAATCAGCCTGTTGTATATCCATGGCCGCTTCCAGTATTCCTTTATCTTCTTGTAAGGTGTCAATGCGCGATTGGAATTCTCGTGCCACTTCACCTTTAGCATTCCTAACTCTGGATTCTATCTCCTTTTCCCAATCGACTGCATACTTTACGGACCTTTCTGTTCATTCCTCGGGTATTACCTGATTGTGAAACCACTCGATGTATGCAAGGCTTACTTCCCCTCGTTCTCGGTCTGCTACCATTTCATATGTATCAGAAAATCGACTACCAAACCAAACCTTTTGTGCATAAGATTCCTTTGGGGGCTCCTCTTTTGTGAATTCCCACACGAATGGACGCATGTCCTCAGTTGGGGGCCTCTTTTGTTCTCTCCCGAACTGACGCATGACGCGCAATGGTGCGTATGGCTTGAAACCCCTGAAACCCATGAGTATGTATAATGGGCGATATGTCGACATGTGCATAACCTTAGCAGAAGGGAACCAATAATAGCTCCAAGTGAGTTTATCCACCTCTAACGAACCAAGTAATTCCCGCCAGGCCTTCACTCTATCTGGAAGATTGCAGCCTACAACCCTGCTCGGATGGCAACGAATGTAATTCAACCAATTTTCATTGAAATTTATCACTATTGGGTGATGGTAAAGATTCTCTGTGAACCACAACTGCAGCAAAATGTTGCACCCTTCGAAGTAATCTCCACCTTCCTGGCATTCGGTTAATGCTCGAAAAATGTCTCCCAAAATCATAGGAAGAATGGTATGCTCTTCGCTACTTTGTAAATATGAGACCACTGCCGATAAACTAATGCTGATGCGCCCATCACATTCTGGGAAGACCATTATCCCTAGAAACGAAATCATGAATGCAAAGATTCTCAAATCCCTCGAAGCGTCATAACTTAGCTGGTTGACGAATTCCGTGGTTGAGAATTTCTCAAACCCTTTCTTGTCACCAAACCTGTCATAAAGGTATTTCAATGGAACCCAGCTTTCGTTTAAACAATCCATTGGGATTCGATGGAGGCATAATTTCTTCAGAAAGTTACTCACACCTACTTTCCTGCGAGCAGCGGGTTTTTTCTGTGAAGATCTCTCCCAAATCCCGTGAACCCACCTAATTCTTCTAATGTGGGTGTCATTTCAAAAATTTTAAATTTGGAGACATTAGTTGTTGAATCCCAAAAATCCACCAAAGCCTCAATCAGATCCCTTTTTGGTTCAATTCCCATGATGTCTGTGAGGAACTTGAGGTGTTTAAAAACTTGATTTCGTTCCCAAGTAGCAAAACTATCCCACCAATTACAGAGACTGCTCGGGGTCTTATCTAGGATCATGAACATAGGAGGCGTTTAATCCCTTGCCCTTTTCTGACCACTTCTTTGCGGGGAAATCATGATAATCCTAATAAAAAAAATAAAAAATTAAGACTCTCCCAAACCATATACAGACTATGATCAATTTGTTTTTAATGAAAAAAAAATCAATTGGTTTTTTAAAAAAATAAACACTCGGTCTTGTCAACACGGCCTTTCAGTACTTAAAGAAGATTTGGAGGCTATGTAAAAAGAATCTGGTATGACCATAGGTAGCTGTTCTTGCAATACAGTCCTCCGGCGCCTTTTCGTAGGCGTTTGGCTATTTTACCCAAGAATGACATTACCTTCACTAAGGACATTTATTTACCCCTAAATTTAATATTTTCAACATAGTTGAGCCAGATATGGGTTGCCTACGTATTCCACATCCGGTGAGAATCAAACTTGCGTATTTCATCCAAATAAAACAAACTCTAACAAAAACATTTTTCAAGCAAAACAAACTATTTTTTTTTCAAATCATTGGTAACTAAAACGAACCATTTTTTTTATTTTTTATTTTTTATTTTTTTTATTTTAAAACACATAAACTATTTTTAAAAAAAAAAAACAAATCACATTTTTATTGGCAAAATAAAAAAAAAAGACTATTTTGAAAATAAACGACTATTTTGAACAACTTTTTTCTTTTTTTTTTCATTTTTCTCAAAATCTGGCAGAGTTTCGACACTACTTGGACATTGAATTTTTTTTTCTTAAAAATGAGTAGTTATCTC
Source organism: Nicotiana glauca (assembly GCA_026770625.1). Classification (NCBI taxonomy): domain Eukaryota; kingdom Viridiplantae; phylum Streptophyta; class Magnoliopsida; order Solanales; family Solanaceae; genus Nicotiana; species Nicotiana glauca. The sequence continues at coordinate 132,895 of MU729601.1, forward strand.
TCTGCACGGTTATTTTTTTTCACAATTTTTTTTTCAAAATTCCTGATTTCACAAGCCGGTCAGCATGCCGCTCTGAAGCAAATAAATGTGTAAAACAAACAGGATGCAGCAGGATGGTCTTTTTTTTTTTTTTTTAATTTCAGGTTACCTGTCCTAGACGAACCTAACCCCTGTGTTGAGTCCCCTAAGTCAAATGCAACATGATGCAAACAAACGTTCCTACTAGGGATCCGGTATGTGGCTTTGTTATTCTAAGTTGACATCTTATTGGAGAAAGTATCTAGACTGACTTGCTCGAGGGGACAACTCGAACCGAGGAGGGTCAGTGTACCGGTAGCATTGCTTTCCGGCTTAACTGGTGGTGCTCCACGCCTAAAACATGTGTGACTAAAATCCTTCACCGGGTGCCAGGCACCTCGACTATCTCAAAGAAAGTGGGCTATGTCAAGCAAATGCCCAGTTTTATTTTCAAGAAGACTTAGAGGGGGAGCGTGAGAAGACAATTTATATACACAGTTCAAAATTATTAAAGCGGTAAAAGGCCATATTTAGCACATCTAAGACAAACATATAATAAAGATCAGATAATAAAATCCAAATACAACAATTATCCCAAGCTCAAATTCTTAAACCCTGAACCAGTGGTTCTGGGTTTAATTCCCCAGCAGAGTCGCAAGAGCTATCACACCTCCTTTTGGCGCTACCGCACCCCACGAAGGGTGTGGTAAAGGGAGTTTTTCCAATTAAAAGACAATCGAAACGAGATTCATTTATTGTAAGATTCAGAGTCGCCACTTGGGAGATTTATGGTGTCCCAAGTCACCGGTTTGAATCCCGAATCGAGGAAATTATTGACTCTGTTTAACAGTCCGCGAACCAGAAATCCGGATAAGGAATTATGTTAACCCGGGAGAAGGTGTTAGGCATTCCCGAGTTTCGTGGTTCTAGCACGGCCGCTAAACTGTCATATTTGGCTTATTTATCTGATTTATAACATGTTTTAACTTATGTGCAAATTTTAACTTTCAACTGTTTTTGATTATTATTATTTTATAAGAATTGCAAGTTCATGAAAACACATCTCAAACCACGTCACATCAATGTACCTGTGGTTATTGACATATTTTTACTCCGTTGAGATTTGGATTTGGGTCACATAAATGTGCACCCGAGTTTAAGAAAGTGAAATTATTAATACGTGCCTAAAGAGACTAACGCGTTATTATTTTGGGGAATGCCGTGAACTTCGCTAAATGGCACATCCCGAAATCTAAGTATTTTAATATATGCACTTATGAGGGCCCCGCAAATTGGGTATTTTTGTTTGTCGAGGCTCGTCTCATTTTTATTGAAAGGCAAACCTAAAGCAACAAAGATTTTCTAATTAATTTGTCTCTAACAATAAGGGAAAATACTAATAGATTTTTGTCAATGGCCTAGAACAATAATTGTAAACCAAATATGTCTTTGGGCTCAAGGATAAGCCCGCAGAATGTGAATTGGCACAACCAAAAGATGGCCCAACGTAGGCTTTGGCCCAGGCCCATGTAAGTACACAAACAAGGTAAAGCCTGGGCCAATTGTTAAAGCCCTAAAGATCAAATGGCTTGGAATTTGGCTGACTACTAGACCGACGCAGCTTCAATTGAATCAAATAAAGCACCCATCGAAATTACTACGTCTTTTTACTCAAATGTACACAACATGGTTTGAAGATTAGATTATTTTAACTACTTAACTACTAGTCCGTTTTTTACTAAAGGTGGAAGGGCAAATTAAGATGTAGCTTCGAATTCGACAACCAGATTGCATGATAATCCTTCAAGGATCATACTATTGGTCATACATTTCTACTAACGCTAACATGAACATATTAAATAGTTCGAAACTGTCCAATGACTGAGGTACATTTAATTCGAGCAAATTACTGATCTAAGCCATTGATCAAATATTGTTAGCACCTATATATGTAAAAAAAAAAAACTAATTTGCATGATGTGAGTTACTGCAGTACCATACATGCTTAACTGGAAATCAAACTCGATTTCAAATCCAACTGTTTCCGACTTTTCTTTTCAAACATAAATGAACACTAAACTACACAGATACCCATTGTACTGAATTGCAGTTAGATAGTCACAAATTTGAAATGGTTCGAAACAGTCCAAATGCAGTTCATTGCAAGCTACAGATTCATTCATTCCAAATTACTTAAACAACTAGTCCTAATTACAATTCAAATCATTACATTCGATTATAAGGAAGATACAATAACTACTGAAGTTTTCCAATAAAATAAGGCTTCAATCTTCATTTCATTTCAGCTAAACGCTACATGATGTTGAGATTCAAAACATGTACCTGGATTGGAAAACAGGATAAGAAGAAAGAGAAGTCAGCAGCAGGCAAGCAGCAGACAATACAACAGCAACGGGATTCAGAACAGCTCAACAACCAGTTTTAAAACTAGAATAACACTCGACCACAACCCAGAACGAGTTTGTAAACCAATAGCAACGCAAACGCCCTAAAAAAGATCCTGGAATTTCTTAACTGGACCCAAAAACTACTGGAAACCCAACCAGAAAAACCACAACTGACTCCAATAAAGCCAAGCTCAACTAAAACTGGAAAATGTGAAAGGATTCACTGGAAGTCAGAATCAATCACAGCTTTTCGATGAAACAATAGGTTTTTGGTTTCCTTTTACTTTTGGACAGGTTTCTATGTTTTTTTTAGCTCTCAATGTATCTATCATTCCAAATACTCTCTGTATTTCTGTGTGTTCTCTCTTCAGCCCCCTTTTTTCCGAGTGTTTCTCCCTCCTTTAAAACTTAACTACCCAACCAAAACCCCAAAAATCTGCCCATTTTCCACTAAGGAATACTTTTCTTATTTTTATCCTCAATTCCCTCTTGTTCCCCATTAACTCATTAATTTAATGAAAACTAATACTCCACTATCAGACTACTATCATTAAATAATTTCCTAACATTTTCTATTCCTAAAACAACCCTGAATCTTACTGTTACTGCTATGATTCTAATATGATGCTAAGCCTTCTTAAGTTATAACTGTCACTGATTTTTGAGTGCTAAATTACCAGCTATAACCAATTCTCAATCAAATTTAAACTGTTATCCAAACAGAATTGAAGCAGTATGAGTCAAAGAAGGAGGTTCATGTGAAATATACAGAACAGGGGGTGACATATAAATGAACAAGCAGTTTGGTTCAAAGAGAGAACTGAATATATCAACAGGTTCATTTCAACCACAAAAAATCAGAACAGAAAGAAATAAACCTACTGGCATGAACAAAACTATTATCAAGTTATTCTAGCATTCAAGTGTGGAAACTAATTGACGACACTCATTTAATTGAATATACAGGCTATAACATTTAGAATTCAACAACAAACAATCAGAATAAACAGGTAAACAGGTGATTCGAGACAAAAACAGGGGCTATAAGGAAACTAATTAATCGACGAATCTACTCGTATTGATTATATAATTTGCAACATATACCTAATAATGAACAGAAGAAAATTTGACCAAAAAAAAGGTCTGTTTTGGGAAGAAGAAGAACAATGAACAAAAAGAAAATAAAACCACTATAACAACACGAATGAGTAAAAATAAACCAAAATAAAAGAGAGAAAATACCTCAGAGATGAATTTGGGAACAGACGAACCCAGGTTCGAACTCAGACTTGATTTTTGGGGTTAAACTGACCTTAACCGAGTGTTCTCAACTGAGAACACTTCGGCTAAGGTCTATTGGACACCCAAAATCTCATCAATTTGGACAGATTCCCAGTTTGGAATTTCTAGGGTTCTTGGGGTCTGATTTGGCTTCGAATGATTCTAGCTAGATTCGAACCAAACCAAGAGTGGTTTGGTAATGAGGGAGGTCCAGGGACGCCAGGGTATGAATTTGGGCTTGGTTGGGGTAGGTTCGAGTTCTGCTCGAATCTTCAAATGAAGATTCGAGAAGTTCCAGGTTGATTCGAGGCAAGTGGTTCATGGATTTGGATTGGGGATGGTTAGATGCTTAAGGGGTGTCAATTTGGTGACCGGCAGCGTTGTTTCAGCCGGGTCTCAGGCGAAGGAGTGCCATGGCAGCTAGGTTTTGGGAGGGGGATCGTCTCTGATAGAGACGATGATGAACAGGGAAGGGAGGGGGTGTTTGTATTGGGGGGCTGGGTAGGCGATTAAGCTTATATAGGGGTGGGGGTGATTTGATCTTGGCCGTTGGATCAAGCATGATCAACAGCCTGGATCAATTCACTTAAATAAACGGTGTCGTTTGGTTTATTTATGAGACTGGGTAGGTCTTAGATGGGAACGGGTTGGGTTGAGAGGCAGCTTAGGGACCGTCAGATCAAAGGGAGAGGACGACTCATATTTGTGCCACTTATACAGCGTCGTTTGGTTTGTCCTGGATACTGAACTGGACCGTTAGATTTATTTGATCTACGGCCCAGATTTGAGGCACCTAAACAACGTCGTTTGGACCTCTGAAATTGGACTGGGTCATTGGGATGTTTGGGCCTGGTTATGGTTTAAAATTTTGGCCCAAATCTAATTTGCTTCATTTTTTTAACTCTTTTCTTTTTCTTCTTTTAATTAACAAATTAAATTCTAAAATAAATTGTAAAACCAAAATTAAACTATAAAACATTAATAAACCCTTAACAACAATTAACACACAAGTTGAAACATTTAATTAAAAATAAAATCACACAATGGCACATTTAAATTACAAAAATAGAATAAATGCATATTTTTTTTTGATTTTCTCATTTTTGTAAAGAACACTTAATTACTCTTAATTGTACAATTAAATCCTAAATGTAAATGCGACATATTTTCCGTATTTTTTTTCATTAATTTAAACACACATAATCACGCACATACAAACGTAAGCAATTACCAAAAATATCACGAAAATTCACAAAAATGCACACAATAAAACAAACAATTTTTGTCTTGATTTTGTGGGAGTAATTCATGTGAGGCAAAAATTACGTGCTCACAATAACGAGATGTATGTGTTGAGTGTAGTAGTGTATCTTTATGTCTCCCTAGTCATGTATTTTCATTAGTTGTACTTAATTTATGTTATGTTAAGTTTTTATGTTTGTATTTGTGTTGTACTGTAAAATAAAGAAGAAACGGGGTAATAAAACATAATGCCCATATTATGTAAGCACAAAAAACTGTTGTTATTATTTACATAAAATAATATTTACATAGTCTTTGTGCTTCAATGTAGCCATTGGCCTGAGGCGTATGCCCTCGCGCCCGGATACACTATTGGCAACATCCTCATTACGTTGCCTCTTTATATGAGGATGCACTATAGTATGATCGTAGGTTGGGTTGGCAGGGTCGGTAGAAAGGGTCGTCGGTCCATCAGCAACCTACAAAACAATAAGTCTGCTCAGTATATGAAAATGTATATTAGTAATGTACGTTTCATGTCGAAAATATTTTCTTACCATGGTCTCGTCTGGCTCCTAAATATAAGCATCCGTGGTGTCCTCAGTATCACACAAAGTAGCCTCCATGACGGACTGGGATGAAGCCTTAAGAAGAAAATAATAAATTATTGTATGGGAAATCATTGAGAACAAAAACAAATTAAAATTTAATAGTAATACAAACATACCTGCACCTGTTATTGATCCGCCGCACCCGACGATGATGAGCAAAAACTCAACCTGCACCTACCATCCACGTCTCAGGTCGGCCGATCCTTAGGTGTGTGTCGATAGGCCTGAAAAGAACTGCTCCCAACCTCTGGTGAAGTTTGTGCTCGTAATAAAAAATTGATCTGATGGGATCATCAGCGATACTGGTAGCATAAGCTGAAGGTTGTACAACGGCATGCTGCTAAGATGCTCGTCTGGCTGAGGAATGTCACCCGACAGACCAGCTCCAACCTCCTCATCAGGTGCCACAAAGCCCCATTGTTGGGGACCACCTCCTCGCCGGAGCCTACGACCCCGTAGGGCACCCCTTCCTGGTATGGCACCCCCCTCGTAGTATAGCTCTACCTCATCCCTGTCCCACTGATCATTCTTCAGGCCTACCCTGCTGTTAGTGGTTTGCTACAACATAACCAGGGTCGTAATCTAAGCGCTCGCCCTGTCTCACTTGCTGCAATGTCCGGCGAGCCAGCTCAGTCAGCTGCCAGCCATACTCAGCGACCACAGGATCACCGGCATGCTGCAACATCTGCAGTCCCAGCTAGTAGAATAAATGATGACCAATAGGCTGCACAATATTTAAAATATTAATTACAAAATGCTATATCACAGTTACAAGTAAAAATACCAAAAAACATACCTGTGCCTCTTGCCTCCCGGCGTATGGCCTGTACCGACCGCCAGCTTGATGAATGGGATTCCCGATAAAAAGTTGGGTACTGCTTGAATTTGTGAAGGTTAGGGCAGAATCAGGTCCTCTCGCCAGTCCAAAGTATTGACTTGTGCCTCTAGCCATGCTACAAATGCGTCATCCGCCCACGAACGATCATCCCGCTGATAATGTGTAGCCTCTCATGTAGGCCCCATTGGTATAGTATGCGAACGGCCAAACTAGCAAAGTACCCAATATGTGGCATGGTAATCCACAATATTGAGGCACATCAGTGGGACGAAAGTGCTCCAAATAAGTCGCCCGACCAAGAAATAATCGGGCAGGACAACTATAAAGTCATTGTTGTATGGCGTCCACATGAGCTATCAAATAATAACATAAAAGTGAGTATGCACAACACAAGTGAATTTATAACAAGCAAGTTTAGGTACACATTTACATGTGCACCCTCCACCATATCCAACACATCCCTGACAAGGGGGAGATTATGATGAGCATCAATGGCTCGGTAATTTCCATGCTCGAGAACACACCTCATAGTCAGAGAGAGAAATGAAAGTTCTGCATACAGATGTAATGCTGGTAGAGGTGGCTGCAACTATAGAAACCACCCTCGGGTCCAAACCTTACATACAAGGTTGACGTAAAATTTAATAATTTTTTTAACTAGATAGAATTGGAAGCAATGAACAAAGTATTCGAATATGTTGTAACTTGTAAAAGAGGCAAAAAATCACATACGTTGCTCTTGGTGCCCATGCTCGCCCGGCACATATGCCTATACAGATAAGCAAGAACAGCACCCCCCCGACTGTACTGGGCTAAATCATCTAGCTATTGAAGATGATGTAGAAATCACAAACTCACTAGATTTCCCGAAGTATTTGGGAACAAGACACCCCTAAAAAGATGGAACAACACCAACGTTGTGTACCGGTGAATATGTAGATCATATATCTTACCGATGATGTCTAGGTGAAATATCTCCAAATGTTGTCTAATAGCTGTCAAAGCCATGGGACTAGCCCGTGCCCATGCTAGCCCGTGAAGGCAGCCTTTATAAAACCTCAACATCCTGCAGCGTGATGGTTTCCTCGCCAATGGGAAAGTGGATAGTGTGTGTCTCTGGTCGCCACTGCTCTATTAAGGCTATGATCTAAGACCAGTCGAGCTACAGGCGCTGGATTGGACAGGAATGGAAATCTCTACCCCTCATAAAGTCCCACAAGTCATCAACTCTCTTGGCGTGGAGAGTCTGGTCTAGTAGCTCTCCCTCCCATATGTAGGCGGGCCTAAGATTGCGTTGTAACACTAATAGCTCATCAGAGAAAGGTCTAGGATGCATAGACAGCACGTCCATGCCATCTGCTATAAATCAATATTAGTCTTCACAACTTTCATACCAAATTTCAACATGTCCCTATGTCACGCGCCGAACCTGGGTGTGAGACTAGCACCCGGTACCTCGCCTATCCTTACGTACCAACTTGCGACTAAGGAAATCTAAACATGTAATGCATACTTTTTCCATAGGCCATATTGCAATGCAATTACGAATGTTGACGAAAAATAAATATAGAGCTAGGCCGACAAGGCCGTCATAACTACTGTCACCGACAAACATACAAAATATACATAAAAGGCTTACAAGCCCAACATACTGCACTAACTGATAGGATATGTCTACAAGACTCTATGATGGATATATTATTGTCGGACTAGGTCCGCAATATACTCATAATATATATACATATCTACACAAGATGTATAGAAAACACTACTCCCGGCAACTCCGAAGGGAATGGAGCTTACCGATCAAGCTGAACTCAAGCAACACCTAATAAGAAGGTCTACCAGTCTGTCTGTCTGAAACTACACACATGAAATGCAGCGCCCCTCAAAAAGGGATGTCCGTACGAAATAATGTACCAAGTATGTAAGATAAAATATTGAAAGTTGGATCTGAACTGATAATATAATAACTTAAACTAACTAGAAGTCAAAGATAATCTGACGATATGCTTACCTACTGATACTGACTCAGTCCTCTCAATATAGTAAGATAATATAATACCGATAATATAATAACTGAAACTAATTACGATATCATGCCAAAGGAAGGAATAGCTTAGCCTTAACCTACCTAGAGTACGGAAAAATCCTCATGATATTATTGAAAAAGGTTGCATTGTACTCCTTTAGAATCGCAAAATCTCATGTAGGTACGGTGCTAAGAAATATTATTTGAATTGTTCTTGTTGGATTTGAGATTAACTTGAAATAATCAAAGAAATCATGTGTATGCTTATGGAATTCCAAACATTATTGGAATTTTTTGGATTTGAGATTATCTTGAAATTCCATAGCCAAACTTTAGATATCATACGAAAGTGTCATACACATGACACTTATATGGCCATTTTGCCTTCCCAGTTATGAGTCAGTTAATGTATTTCATAGAGCTGCCACGTTTTTTTTTCTTTAGTCTTTATCCAAAGACTTCAACCAATCCACCACCAATTATTAATTAACTAGGTAATGTCCCATTACCCAGTAAATAACCAATTACCCACACAATTAAAAATTATTTCCACTTACTTAAGTTACTATTCACTTTTCACATACCTTATATATCTTACTATCACAGTCATGTGGTACCTTGTATGGAACTAGTCCATAAATACCGAGTATTTTAGCTCGGGTTGTATTTTATCCCAATATTTCGAACATGGATGAAAATTTATTTTCTTTGACTTGCTTCGACTCTCACCTTCAGGAATTTACTCATCACTTGTTTGAAATAACATAATGCTTATAATATCAAAATAATCTCATTTCCAAACTTACGGCGATTAACCTACGATAAAACTTAAACATACGAAAAATACGGGATGTAACACTTTTCATGACCCATACCTAACCGAAGCACTAAAAATACAAGTTCAAATCCAGGGAGGCCCGCAATCGAAATATGCTATCCAAGCCACTTTTCATCACCAAATGGTGTGGTGGATCCAAAATCATGCCATGGATCTCTGCCTTGCCAGAGAATGAAATGTTTTACTCTTCAATATTGATGCTACCAAAGGAAACACCATAGGGTCATAAATACCCAAAAAAAAATTCATAAAGTAGCTCATAAAAATCCTTCCTGATTCTTAGATCACAGATTAGGAAAAGTGAAGGGAACCAGAGGAATCTCTGCCATCTAGTGAGCCAATTTTTACCAAAAAATGACAAAACCATTTCCATATGATTCGACCATTCCCATAACAAAAACCCCAATAAAATTATCTTTCCTTACCAAAGGATCCAACTTAAATATACACACCCTGACCCTAGTGAACCTTTCTGGAATATACAAACTGTCGTGGAAGAACGAGACTAGTGTCAACATTTTGACAATGAGGGCAGAAGAGCTTTGTGGTTCAAATGACCCTTTACGGGACACTGAATTGAGATCTTAGTTGCAACTGCCAAGACTGCTTGGAAGATCAAGGTGGAGAATCTGATGAACATTGATTTCATCATTGGGAAATATTTTGCCTCAAATAGACCAAACCAAAATACAAGAAAAAATGGAAAGCCAAATATGAAAATAAAGATCCTTCAATTGGCTCCTTAAGCGGGTCCGGATAAATATAAATTTTTGGTCAATTACAAATACCAAGAATGGCCAACGCTACCAGAAAAATTCACTCCAAGCTGGGAAGATTGTAAAACAATACCCAAACCCAAACAACGATCAAATCATACCCAGAATCAAAAAAGGCACCTGAACCTTAAACTTCACCAACTCAAAAAACCCCAAATCCCACACAACCACAAATATTCATGCTACACCCTTCAAGCTCCAGTCATACCCAAGATTTTCCTTCAGTTCAACCTTTTGAAAAAGAGGGTATAAACCATGCTCCATAAATCCCCACGAAAAATATAGTGCTACCTACTGGAGAAAAACCTCCCACGAGTGATATTGAGGCAACAATGAACTGTAAACCAAAAAAATTCATCTGCCAAAATAAAGTGTTGAACAAAATTAGCAACACCATAAACATTGTGGTCCATACACAAAATAAAATAATGAGCAAAGTGGAAACAATTGAGAAAAAGGTGGAGCAGACATTGTCTCACCATGTAGGACTAATCAAAGCCTTGGAACTAAGATTGGCAAATTTACGATATGAGATTTGTGGGTCATGAACTTTATTTTTCCAATGCTTCCAACAACAACAAAAGGAGACGATTTCCATCAGAAAACAAATTCAACTTTTGAGAAATGACCACTCTAATTCACAAAAGACCCAAGTTTTTCCTTAAAAACCTAACTTCTTTCCTATGTCAGCACAAGAATATTCCCCACATAAATTTGACAACACCTTTTTTACTTTACCTACTACCTCACAAAATCATGTTTCTTTCACCTAACCCATAAAATCAGAACATGATTTTGATATTCCAAACATGGTTTGTGAAAGGAAATATGCTCTTGCGGCACAAAAACAAACCAAGAAAATATGAGATCATGGAGAAAATTCAAAAGGGTCCATCCCCAAAAAACTGATGATTTCTCATCAAGAGGCTCCAAACCTAGATGTCTGCCAATCTAGAAACATGTCACAAGGAGATACCACCTGGTCAGAATCTCTAAATTCATCAAATGATGATACAATGGAAGATAGCTCTCAAAGAAATGAATCCACAACAAACTGTTCCGAGGAAGACGATCTACCAGTATTTGTGAACCATCCACGAGACCCAGAAATATCTGAAGTATATAAGGATCAAGAAAGCATGACTAGGGGTGCTCATCTGGCGAATTAAGCGGATAATTGTCGCGCACCAAAACCGAGGGACATGACCGGCCCGACCGGGTAGCCCCAGTCAAGTGGACATGGGTGTCTTTCCTATCCCACGTGTTACCCCGTATTTTCATTCCTTATTAATCAAGGAATTAGCCATTTATAATTAAAACACCTTTTTACAAAACATACATATCATACATGGTTACATAATGAAGTTTACAACTTACATCGCCCAACCTACAAAAAACATATTTACATAAGTTCGTAACCCACATTTACTGTCTACGAAGCCTCTAAGGATACAAAGGATAATACAATACTTTCCGGTAACAAAGCTCCCGCTATACCTTACACAAATCCCCAAAATATGACTTCGGAATAAATGCGGCATAAGCCACGCAGGGCCCCGAGAGGAAAGGGGCTTTCTAATACAGCTGACGAAAAGTGAAAGTGAGCTACGGTCGGTGAACCGGAGTACCTGCTATGGATCCACCTACAATCATAACACGAATGTAGCGCCCCTGACAAAAGGGACATCAGTACATTTGAATTGTACTGGTACGTATGAAAAAACTTTGCCCTAAGCAAACTAAAACCATACACAAGTAACAAGTAGTAATGGAACCAACAATCAAATACACATGAAAGGAAACAATCAAGCAAAACAAGTCTACAATCTCTTCATTTCCCCTTCAACATTTTTGCATTAATTATTTCACAACTTTCTTATATTTTCATTTCAATAGTGATTTCGATCGCTTTCCACCCTTATTACCTTGGCCACCCTTATTAGCTCGGCCACCCTCATCACCACAACCCACACCTTATTACTCCGTATTGCGCCGCGCAACCCGATCCTACCGAACAACAACAACAATTCTCAAGGAATAACAACACAATTCATAAAGAATTTCCATAACAATTAATACATTTTCTATCACATTCAATAACTCATATGCATTTTATGTTACAACGATAATTTTCCACGACAAGCCATATATGTTATTACCACAGTTGTTCCAATTGAATCATTTACGATTTCCTTCCATCATTCCTTTCTCAACTCTAACAACAAAACACTTTCACAATCACACATTTGGTTTATTGCCAATTATTTACACCATTATATCCGGAGACATAACCACGAACACTCAAATCATATCAATCACAAGAATTTCACACATAATCCACGTAGATGTCACATACCAAATATTCGTACACCAAAAAAGGTGATTTTACAAAGGTCAAAGTTAGCCATACATACCTGGAGCCGAATTCCATTTTTAATTTCTACTTTCAACTTCACCAAAAATCCTAGCAACGTTAATCTAGTGCACAAATTAACACATATTTCTTACAATCAAAGTTCACAATCACTACACGAATACATTTTGATTATCAACCCTCCTTCGTACAATTCTTTACTCCTACCCAATCCTTCTTACCAGATTTTAGGTTTTAAAAGACATGCATGAATGTTTACACCTCTATTATCAAGAATCAATGCATGAGACTCCCCCTCCCCCCCAATTAAACCTGAAAATTAATGAAAATGGGTTAGGGATTTTACGTGCAGGAATGGGGATGAAGACACTCACTTTGAAATTTCCCGGCCCGGTTAGTTTTGAAGAATCAATTTGAAGAAGATGACTCTCTCTCAAGAGCCCCTCATCCCTCTCTCTTATTTTTGTTCAGAAAAATGGTTAAAATGATGGGTTGTGGTGTTTTATTAAAAAGGGGTCGGGTTTAAAATTTATAAAATTAGGAGCCCGAGTCAGGTTTGCAGTCGCACTTTGCGATCGCAGATACAAAATGCGATCCGCAGAATGGACAGCAAAAAGTGTTCCAAAAACCTGATTCCACTGTTTGGGTATGCGGCGAAAATGCGATCCGCATACAGGGTTTGCGGTCGCATAATGCACCGAATTTTTTGCCTCAAATTTCACTGACTCATTGACGTACTTTCTAATGGAAACGTGGCCCGCACAATAGTTATGCGATCGCATAATGCACTGCATTTTGACCTCACTTTTTAACCAAATCACTAATTCAATCTACGGCAGAAATGCCCGCATACTAGATTTGCGACCGCATTCTGGACCGCAAAAAGGCACTTTCTAGAAAACTTGTCTCTTTGATTTTTAAAAGCATATATCAATACAAAGTGTCCGAATCGTGGCGAGCAAGTTAGACGCGAAGAATTTTACACATTCCTAACACATATTCGGAGCTTAACACCACGAGCTACTAGGTTTTGAACACAAATTTTTACGGGGCCTTACATCCTCCCCCACTTAAAATCATTCGTCCTCGAATGATGACCTTGAAAATAGGTTGGTTTTGAAAACATGCTATGCAGACTCCCAAACTTTTCACTAACTCCCATATGTTTAGAGAAATTTTGTGAGAGTTTCCTTTGTAATTTAGACATATCTACCTGTCATAGAGCCCCCAAAACACAATTCCAAGCACCATCACACAATTACAAAATCCATATAGCTGGTATACAATTTATTAGCAATCGACACTACCATTAGTTGTTTACTTATAACAAGAGTCTTTATAAAACTTTCATTTACCAAAGAGAAGTTTACATGACTTAAGACAATCACAACACCTATATTGCACAACTTGAGGAAATTTCAATAGCATTTAGGAAGGTACCAATTTGAAAACAATATTAGTTTGTTTTAGATATAAGAGTTCGCACAATTACTAATAGACTTGTTCAAACAGATGAGGATGTTTTTCCTTCATTTCCTTTTTCGCTTCCCAAGTGGCTTCCTCAACTCGTTGACTTTGCCATAACACTTTGACTGAAGCAACTTCCTTGTTTATCAATTTACGGACTTTCCTATCAAGGATAGCAACCAGAACTTCTTCATACGACAACTCTTCATTAACCTCAATAGTCTTGACTGGCACAATGGTGGATGGATATCCAATCACTTACTTCACCATAGACACATGGAACACCGGGTGCACTAATGACATTTCGAGAGCCAATTCCAGCCTATAAGCCACCTGCCCTATCCTTTGAGCGATCACATACGACCCGACATACCTAGGACAAAACTTCCCCTTTTTGACGAATCTCATGACTCCCTTCATAGGAGATACCCTCAAGATTACCCAATCATCAACTTGAAATTCCAAATCTCTTCGACGAACGTCCGCATAGGATTTCTAGTGACTGTGAGTAGTTTTCATCCTTTCCTGAATGACTTTAACTTTCTCCATAGCCTGGTGCACAAGATCTGGCCCTATCAATTCTGCTTCTCGTACTTCAAACTATCCAATCAGAGACGTACACCTCCTTCTGTACAATGCCTCAAATAGGGCCATCTGAATGCTTGCATGGAAGCTGTTATTGTAAGCAAATTCTATAAGCGGCAAGTGATTATCCCAGTTACCTTTGAAATCCATGACACAAGCACGCAACATCTCCTCAAGCGTCTGGATAGTCCTCTTTACTTGACCATTAGTCTGTGGATTGGAAGTCGTGTTGAGATTCACCTAAGTACCCAAACCTTGCTGAAATTTCTTCGAAAAGTTAGTCGTGAACTAGGCCAATTGATTTGAGATAATAGAAAGTGGAGTGCCATGAAGCCTTACTATTTCCTTGATATTCAACTTAGCATATTGTTCAACTGTATCGGTTGACTTGACTGGCAAGAAGTGGGCTGATTTGGTGAGTCGATCCACTATTAACCAAATTGAGTCTAATTAGCGCTGAGTGCCAGGTAACCCTACCATGAAGTCCATGTTGATCATTTCCCATTTCCACATTGGTATTTCCATAAGCTGAGTTAACCCACTGGGCCGCTGATGCTCCGCCTTTACTTGCTGGTAGATCGGACACTTAGATACAAAGTCCGCCACACCCCTCTTCATACAGTTCCACCAATAAATTTCCTTGAGATCATGATATATTTTCGTAGAACCTGGGTGCACGGAATACCTGGAATTATGATCCTCCGCTATTACCCTCTCCCGAAGCTTATCCACACCTGAAACACATAACCTATCTCGACGTTGCAAAACATCATCTTCGCAGCCGAGTGAAAATGTCGAAGTGTTGTTATTCAAAACTACTTCCTTCTTCTAAGCCAATGCTGGATAAATAAACTATTTTTCCTTGACTTCCGCTACAAGTGACGATTCTGCTCCATTGTGCACCATAACATTTCCCTGGTCTGATGTCGAAATGCAAACCCCTAAACTGGCCAATTGATAAACCTCCCTAGCCAAGGGCCTTTGATCTGCTCCCAAGTGAGCCAAGCTACCCATAGATTTCCGACTGAGAGCGTTGGCCACCACGTTCTCCTTCCCTGGATGGTACAAAATGTTCATGTCATAATCCTTGAACAATTCTTACCACTGTCGTTGCCTTAAATTCAATTCTTTTTGCTTGAACAAATACTGGAGGCTCTTGTGGTCCGAGAACACATCCACATGGACCCCATAAAGATAATGCCTCCATATTTTCAAAGAAAACACAACTGCCGCAAGCTCCAAATCAAGTGTCGGATAATTCTTCTCGTTATTCTTGAGCTTCCTTGAAGCATACGCTATAACCTTCCCATGTTGCATCAACACACACCCCAAACTAACCCTAGAGGCATCACAATAAACCACAAATACTTATGTGCCATCCGGCAAGGCCAATATTGGTGCCGAGGTCAACCTTCACTTCAATTCCTGAAAGCTTTTCTCACAAACATCAGACCATTGGAACTTAACTTCTTTCTGCATCAACTTAGTCAATGGGGAGGCACGGGTAGATAATCCCTCTACAAACCTCCGATAATACCCTGCTAAACCCAAAAAGCTACGAATCTCCATCGGGGTCGCGGGTCTAGGACAATCTTTTATTACTGCAATCTTCTGGGGGTCCACCTAAATCCCTTCACTTGAGACAACGTGACCCCAAAAGGCAACAGACTCCAACCAAAACTCACATTTTGAAAATTTATCATACAACTTGTGCTAATAAAGAGTCTGCAAATCTGCCCTGAGGTTATCGGCATGATCCCCTCGGCTCCGCGAATAAACAATGATGTCGTCAATGAAAACAATCACAAAAGAGTCTAGAAATAGATTGGAGGCCCGATTCATAAGATCCATAAAAGTTGTCGGGGCGTTGGTTTGCCCAAAAGACATGACCAGCAACTCAAAGTGACAATAGCGGGTTCTGAAAGGGGTCATGGGAATGTCCTTCTCAATAATCTTCAATTGGTGATACCCAGACCATAGATCAATATTGGAGAAGAACCTCGCACCTTGCAATTGGTCGAACAAATTATCCATCCGAGGCAAAGGATATTTATTATTGATGGTGACCTTGTTGAGCTGCCGATAATCAATACACATCTGGAGCGACCAATCATTCTTCCTGACAAAAAGAACCAAAGCACCCCACGACGACACACTCGGCCTCATGAACCCCTTTTCTAATGAGTCCTTCAGCTACTCTTTTAACTCCCTTAACTTTGCTGGAGCCATTCTGTATGGTGGAATAGGTATTGGCTGCATACCTGGCAACACATCAATCCCAAAATCAATCTCCCTATCTGGCGAAATCCTTTGAAGCTCATCCAGAAACACTTCAAGAAACTCATTCACAACTGGCACGGACTCGGGGGTAGACACTTCTGAAGTGCTGTCTGCCACCCGGACCAAATGATAGATACATCCCTTCTTAATAATCTTTGAAGCCTTAAGGTATGAAAAAACCTTCCCTTCAGCACCACACCATTCCCTTTCCACTCAATAATCGGCTCATTAGGAAACTGGAGTCTCATGACCCTCGTTCGGCAGTCAAGTTTGGTAAAGAATGAATAAAGCCAGTCCATTCCCATAATCACATCAAAGTCCACCATTCCAAGCTCGATAAGTTCGGCCATGGAAACACGACCACACACTGTGACAACACATTTCTTATTAACTCGAGCAGCTGTAATTGAATCACCAACCGGAGTTGATACGTAGAACGACTCGTGAAGTTGTTCCGATTCTATCCCAAAGCTTAAAGCAATGAATGGGGTGACATAAGACAAAGAGGACCCGGATCAAAAAGAGCATAACAATCAATGGCCTAAACAGAAAAGATACTTGTAACCATATCAGGAGAAGCCTCTTCACTCTAGAGACGCATAGAACCAGTTGGGTCCACCTCTACAACGAGCTCCACCCCTAATTGTACCATGCCCTATTGGGGCTGGAGGACGTACAGATGATATGGCGACTGAAGAACCGGATGATTGAGCAAATCCCCTACCCATGCCCTGACTGGGTAAACGACAATCCTGCTGGATATGATCCCTCACCTCACATCTAAAACACATCGAGATATCCAAATAATAAGTTTTTATATGGAATCTTCCACATTTGGGGCATGGAGCTCTCCCCTACTGCTGTGATCTCCCTCCCAAGCGACCGGACTGGTTGGGCCTCCTACTGTCTGAACTTGGTCTCATGAGGTTGCTCTATTTGTAACTGAGCACAGATGGTGGTGCGCTCGCTGAGGACTAAGCATATGACTGGGATGGCCCTGATGACCCTATCATTTGAGTTGATCTCCCTGAGTGACCCACTGATCGGGCCCTACTGTTACTATCCCTTTCCGCTCGTATCCTCAAATTCCTAGCCTCTATAGCCTAAGAGAATCACATAATCTTCCCATAATTCATATTCGAGTGTAAGGCCGCTGTAGCAGCCTCGTTCACTACCAAAGGACTAAGGCCCTGAACAAATCGTCGAACTCAAGCAGCCATGGTCGACACTAACTGGGGAGCATACTTGGACAATCTCACAAACTCCATATGGTACCCCCAAACACTCATACTGCCCTGCTTAAGGGCCTTAAACTCAGCGGCACGGGCTGCTATCATCTCACCAAGCAAGAAATGGTCCATGAATGCATCTACAAACTCATCCCATCTAGCCAGAGGTCTTCCCTCCCCACAAGAATCCTCCTACCTCTTGAACCATGAATACGCATCTCCTCTTAACCGGTATGAAGCCAACTGAACTCCCTCTGTCTCTAAAGCCTTCATCACTCGAAGGTCTTATACATTTCATTAAGAAAATCATGCGGATCGGCCTCAAGGTCTGCGCCTGAGAACTCGGGAGGGGCTAACTGCAAAAACTGGCGGAATCTCCCTATCCGCTAGAGGATGTAGGGGCATCATGAGATATCTAGGCCTGAGCGGCCACTAACTGGGTCATCATGCAGATGGCTCCTCTAAGGTCCTCATTAGGAACCCCGGGACAAGAAGCTTGAACTGCATCAGCATCAGGAATATCAGCAGGAGGGATGGTAGCACTCTCTTGCCACAGCAGGAATATGAACACTCTAGTATGGGATAGACGGTCCAGTTAGATTCAAGACCGGAGAGTCACTCTCACCCACGACATCATGTACATGATTCATAGCCTCACTCGGTGTGGAAATAGCCCCAGGGCCGAGTCTAGCTCTCTTGTTACGTGCCATCACTGAAAAAAGAAAAATTCAAAACAGAGCACGAGTTAGACATAAGTACTTCCACATTTCACTTCACTGCATGATATAGAACAACAAAGAAGTGGGTAATTTCCTAAATGTCCATGCAGCACCCCCACTTATAGTTGTGGTCGACTTCACACCGAAAAGTAGGGCTCTACTAGACACGACTCCGAGACATCCTATGACTCTTTTAAAACTTTAGGCTTTGATACCAAGTTTATCATGCCGCAAACCGAGGGACATGACCAGCGCCCGACTGGGTAGCCCTAGTCAACTGGACCTGGGTGCCTTTCCTATCCCACGTGTTACCCCGTATTTTCATTGCTCACTAATCAAGGAATTAGCCATTTATAATTAAAATACCTTTTTACAAAAGATACATAACATACATGGGTACTTAATGAGGTTTACAACTTACATCGCCCAACATACAATATACATATTTACATAAGTTCGTAACCCACAATTACAGTCTACGAAGCCTCTAAAGATACAAAGGATAATACAATACTTGCCGGTAACAAGTCTCCAGCTATAACTTACACAAATACCCAAAACATGACTTCCGATTAAAAGCAGCATGAGCCACGCATGGACATGAGAGGAAAGGGGCTCACCAACACAGCTGACAGAAAGTGAAGGGGAGCCACGGTCAGTGGACTGGAGTACCTGCTATGTATCCACCTACAATCATAACGCGAATGTAGCACCCCCGGCAAAAGGGACGTTAGTATATTTGAATTCTACTAGTATGTATTAACAAACTTTGCCCTAAGCAAAGTCAAACCATACACAAGTAACAAGTAGTAATGGAACCAACAATGAAAGGAAACAATCAAGCCAAACAATTTTACAATATCTGCATTTCCCCTTCAACATTTTCGCATCAATGATTTCACAACTTTCTCATATTTTCATTTCAATAGCGATTTCGATCAATTTCCACCCTTATTGCCTCGGCCACCCTTATTATCTCGGCCACCCTTATCATCACAACCCACATCTTATTACTTCGTGTTGCGGCGCGCAACCCGATCCCACCGGACAATCACAGTTCACAAACAAAACAACAACAACAACAATAATCACAAAGAACAACAACAACAATTCTCAAGGAATAACAACAGAAATTCACAACAACAACAATTCTCAAGGAATAACAACAACAATTCACAAAGAATTTCCATAACCATCAATACCATTTCCATCACATTCAATAACTCATATGCATTTTATGTTACAACGATAATTTCCCATGACAAGCCATATATGTCATTACCACAGTTGTTCCAATTGCATCATTTACGATTTTCTTCCATCATTTGTTTCTTAGATCTTACCACATAACACTTTCACAATCACACATTTGGTTTATTGCCAATTACTTAGACCATTATATCCGGAGACTTAACCATGAACACTCAAATCATATCAATCACTAGAATTTCACACATATTCCATGTAGATATCACATACCATATATTCGTACACCAAACAAAGTGATTTTACAAATGTCAAAATTAGGCATACATACCTGGAGCCGAATTCCCTTTTTAATTTCTACTTTAAACTTCACCAAAATGCCTAGAAACATCTATCTAGTGCACAAATTAACACATATTTATTAGAATCAAAGTTCACAATCACTACCCGAACACATTGAGATTATCAACCCTACTTCGTACAATTATTTACCCCTACCCAATCCTTCTTACCAGATTTTAGGTTTTAAAAGACATGCATGAATGTTTCAACCTCTATTATCAAGAATAAATGCATGAGACTCCACCCCCTTCAATTAAACCTGAAAAGTAATGAAAATGGGTTAGGGATTTTACCTTCAAGAATGGGGATGAACACACTCACTTTGAAATTTCCCAGCCCGGTTAGTTTTGAATGATCCATTTGAAGAAGATGACTCTCTCTCAAGAACCCCTCATCCCTCTCTCTTATTTTTGTTCAGAAAAATGGTTAAAATGAGGGGTTGGGGTGTTTTATTAAAAAGGGGGTCGGGTTTAAAATTTAGAAAATTAAGAGCCCGAGTTAGGTTTGCAGTCGCACTTTGCGATCGTAGATACAAAATGCGGTCTCCATAATGGACCGCAAAAGTGTTCCAAAAACCTGATTCCACTATTTAGGTATGCGGCGGAAATGTTGTCCGCATACAAGGTTTGCGGTCGCATAATGAACTGCATTTTTTACTTCAAATTTGACTGGCACATCGACTTACTTTGCGGTGGAAATGCGATCCGTATATTAGTTATGCGATTGCATAATGAACCGCATTTTGACCTCAATTTTTAACCAAACCACTGATTCAATCTGCGGCACAAATACAGTCTACATACTAGATTTGTGACCGCATTCTGGACCGCAAAATGGCACTTTTTCTGGAAAACTTGACTCTTTGGTTTTTAAAAGCTTAATTAAATACTAATGGTTTGAACTGTGGCGAGCAATCTCGACGCGAAAGAATTTTACACATTCCTAAAACATATTCAAAGCATAACACCACGAGATACTAGGTTTTGAGCTCAAATATTTACGAGGCCTTACAATAATTAAGCTTAACGGTTCGGCTTAACAGTTATCAGATTATAAATGTAGTATTCCGCTAGCAATCAATTAAGACGATGGGTGGATTGGTATCGGATTACAATTATTAGACGGTTATCGGGCGACTTATTGACTAAACCAAATAATTTTTTTTGAATAATAATTCAATCAATACCAAATAGTTTCAAATCAATACCAAATTTTTAATACCATCTAAGATATAACCAAGTTGCATTTTTTAAATTGAAGAGTCTTCAAGACTACTCATATTGTCATACATATATTAACCAAATTTGTATACCATCAAGACTACTCATACAGACATATGTGAGCACCTGATTTTTGCCCTATATGAGAATTACTCCCAAAAATTCAAAATAAAATAGTTTTGTGTCGTTTGCAATTGTTGTGAATTTTGTGTTATTTTTCTTTTATTGTTTGTATTTGTCTATGCATGTTTATTTGTTTAAATTAATAAAAATACAAAAATATGTTGCATTTGCATTTAGGATTTAATTTATAATTAAGAGTAATTAAGTTTGTTTTACAAAAAAAAAATCACAAAAATATAAACTTTGCATATTTGGCATTTAATATCAAATTGTGTGATTTGATCTTTAATTTTGTGTGATAATTATTATTAGGAGTTGATTAGTATTTTAAGTTAATTTTAGTTTTTATTTTTAGAATTTTTTGTAATTAGGAATCAAAAAAGAAAAATAAGAGAAAAGGAAAGGAACAAAAATGGAGAAGAAAATCGAAACTAGGCCGTTTTAATTCGACCAAAGTCCAGGTCCAAAACACTTCCTTACCCGGTCCAGCAGACCTTTCTCACAGAACTACGAAACGACATTGTATGGTAGTTCAACTAAGTCGTTTCAACGTCTACTGATCTCGACCATTCGTCCAAAACCATCCAACGGCTCACATCCCATCTCCCTTACCCGTTCCTAGACCCGCCCCGACCCCGTTACTAAAACGACCCTGTTTGGTTATAGTAATCTAATCTGGACCGTTGGTTCCCATCATCCAATGGCCCAGATTAATCAAATAATCTTTTAATATAGCAAACCCCATTACCCCTCTCATTTCACACAACCCTCCCCGTCCCTTTTGTCTTTAGAGACATCCCCAAACAACCCTTCGCCTTCCTCCGCCTAGCTCCGTCGTCAACCACCCACCGTAAATCGCCTCACGGCGGTTCCGGTGGTCCAATGACCCTCATCTTTACACCATCGAACCCCCATGACCTCCCCATCCCAACCCCCATAACAGTTTCCATCGAATCCCAATGGAGCTTTTCGAATATTCGATCAAAGAATTAGTCAAAACCCCTAGTCCATCCAATGATCCCCAAACTCACACCCCTTGACCCCAAGACCCCCCTCATCATTCTCTTGCGAAATATCCAAACCATTCCCTTCGAATCTGAGCCAAACACGTCAAATATCGATTTATAGTCAAGAACCCTAGCGCCGCCCTAAAAATCCTTGGTGGCGGCGCCATTAGCAAACCCTCCCAGAGTCACACCCAATGATCCGCCTTACCTCCTCACTCCTAATCCCTAACCAATTTGGTTCGAATCCGAGTAAAACTCATTGAATGGCGGAGGGTTGTGCGGTTCTAGGTTGTTTCGAAGTTGTCAATGTCAAATTGGTTTCTAATTAGTATTATAAGCATGTTTCTGATGAAATAGGCATATAATACTAATTGGAAATCAATTTCGAAGAATATGTTGATTGGAATCCAAAAATCAGTAAGTTTTCTTAAATTTCTTCTTTTCTTTTTTCTATATGTTTGTTTGTCTGTGTGTCGTTATATGTTAGTTTGGTTCAACTCTGAGTTTTTCTTTTAGGTTTGGTCAAGTTCTATGTGATCTTTCATCTCTACTTCTGTTATTTAATGTTCACATGTCAATCTAGCTAATTCAAAGAAATAAGTTTGTAGTTTAATCGGATTTTGTGGTAATTCTGATTCAAGTTGTATATGTCTGTTCTTCCTTTGATAAAGAATAATTTGATAGTCTGAATTCTTCAGGTTTTGGGTTGATTAGTTTCTCTTGTATTTTGATTTTGTATGTGTTGAATCTGCATTTGTTCAGTAGTTGCGCAGAGGGTATTAAATTTGTAGTTGCTCAAAGTTAGCTAAGCCTTGGTTCTAAAGCTCTTTAATGCAAGTTTCATTCCATAAAATCTTTGCCTATTTTTAAATATCTTGGCCAGCTTGTTTACATCTGAGTAAAGTAGAGCCCTAATTGATTGATAAGATTAATTGGTTATAGATGATAGTTTTGGGACAGATTAAAGCAGTACCAAGGGTAGGTTAGTAGTTCAGGGACATTAGGAGGGTATTTTGGGATTGAAATGGTCATTTTTAGTGG
>MU729601.1:162560-182862 GCA_026770625.1 Nicotiana glauca
AGAGATCAAAAACACCAAAAGGGCATTCTCTGTCAGCTTTTAATCATTTTTTAGAGGATTTTCAGACCATAAGAGAGTGAACTTATTCGAGGAACCAGTTTTCAGGTAGTCTTTGATCAATTTGAGAAGAATTTTGAAACAAAGAAAGAAGATCAGAGAGTTTTTGGAGCCTCCAAACGTTCCCCCAAAAAATCTCTCTAAGTTTACGCAGATCTGAAGTTATCCCATCAGTTTTCAATTTTGATTTTGAATTTTGAATTTCTAAAATATTCAACAAAAAAAAAACCTAAACAAAAATAGAAAAAATAGGAGAAAACCACAAAAACAGTACTGTTCCATTCAATCTCTTAGCTGATTTCCAGTTTTAGGTAGTTGATTTGCATTTTTAGCTCAATATCTGATAGTTGAAGCTCAACCGTGTATCTGGTCTGTTTCCAAGTGGGTTTTGGGTTCAATCGGAACAGTTTTGGATCAATTTAGAGGTTGTGTTGCTAAGATGTGTTTCTAGGTTCAATTTGAAGGTTATTTGGGTGTATTCGAATCTGTTTTGGCTTGATCTATTGACCTTGTTGAATTTAAAACATCCCTGAGCTCTTCCTGGACTGATAAATGTGCTTCTGGGGCTAAAACTGGGTTGATTAGTGTTGTTTGAACTCACAAATGTGGTTGCTGTGATCTGTTGTGTGTTACTGCTGATGATCAGTCTCCTCTCTTCCATTTTCATTGCTATTTCAGGTACATCTTCTGAATTTCCTATGAATTGTTGAAGAACTGATGTAATTTGAGTTGAGGAAATACATGATGAAGTGTTTTTGAAATGCTACTTGAAGTTGCCTTCTAGAGTTTCTTTGCTTCTGTTTGGTTTTAATGCATAAGATAGCCTGTTCCTTGAAGTTTGAGTTCTTTGTATAATTAGATTGTGCTAAACTGTACAAATTGTTACTTCTCACGTTCATACGGTCGGAACAAGTTAAAATTAGTTATAATTAACTGTTCGAAATAATTAGCTTGCTTTGTGATTATTAGTGTCAATTTAGTAATGTTCGTCAGAATTAGTTCGAAATAATTAGCTTTGCTTTGTGATTATTAATGTCCAGGAATTTACTTGTAATCAGATAGTTAAGATCAACTAAGCCTTAAGCTATAATGTGAGTGGTCAATGTCTCAATTTAAATAGGTGACTACAGTTTTCCTTTTTTTTAAATTATTGAAATTCTTTGAATAACTTGAAACCAATTTAGTAGATATTTATTCACGTTTGAATTGAAGTTTGGTTAGATTTAATAGTTTGGGCTCAGCAGCTTATTTTCTGGAAATGTAAGCGTTGTGACCTAGGCCTTGAAACGCTTATGGTCAGTTAGATAGAGTTGTAAGTTTGGCATTTTTTTTAATACATTAATTAACTAGGTTTTTTGAGAGACAAACAACAATTGAAAATATAGTCCACTTTAGGACATCCTTAAATAAAAAAAACGAGACGAGCCTCGCTAAACAAAACAAACAAATTGCGGGGCCCTCAATAAATGTTTATAATAATTAATTAAACTTCGGGACGGGCCGTTTAGCGAATTTCACGGCTTTCTCCAAAATAACAACGCGTTAGTCTCTTTAGGCGCGTATTCTAATAATTTTTACCTTCCTAAATTCGGATGCACATTTATGTGACCCAAATCAAAATCTCAACGGAGTCGAAATATATCAATAACTACGGGTACATTGATGTGACGTGGTTCAAGATATATTTTTCACGACGTTGCAATTCGTATAAAGTAATAATAATCAAAAGCGTTTAAAAGGTAAAAATGCAAATAGGTTTGAACTTGTTATAAAATCTGATAAATAAGCCAAATATGACAGTTGAGCGACCATGCTAGAACCACAGAACTCGGGAATGCCTAACACCTTCTCCCAGGTTAACAGAATTCCTTATCCGGATTTCTGGTTCGCGGACTGTAATGCAGAGTCATTCTTTTCCTCGATTCGGTATTCAACAGGTGACTTGGGATACCATTAATTTCCCAAATGGCGACTCTGATTCTTTAATAACGAATCTTGTTTTGATTGTCCTTTAATTTGAAAAGCTCCCTTTACTACGCACCTCGCGGGGTGCGTGAGCGGAAAAAGGAGGTGCGACAACATACACATATTAATTATTGAGATTTTGATTTTTTGACTTCTTAATTCTTAGTTAAAGAGAGAGACGAGACTAACGACTTCTCTACCTCTGGTTGCCATAGACAATTGAGAATTACAAAGTCGAAATTAGGGATTTAACCATTTTGGGTTTTAATAGTACTTTATATACATAGGGGTAAAAGTGTAAATATAAAAATTCTTAACGAGTTAGTGGTTTACCCGATAAGAAAATTGAGTAATCCGTCCGAAAACTGCTAAGCCGTTAATTATAAAATCTCAAATTGTTCTCCATCCATACCCCAATAATCTGATATTACTAAGCCAATAAACAATCGGTTCAGCTTGTTTAACGGTTTTGGTTTGGATTTGAATAACCCTAGGAATGACAACTGAACCAATCCCAGTAAGAAGATGTGATCCCAAGACGTCAAAACCAATTGGAACAAGCTTTCACACATTCACGTTAGATGACATCAAGGTTTCAAAATGGCCTCAAAGAATCTAAGACTTCTATACTTGGATGGTGATCAAAACATTGGTTGAACTCACTTTAAGGTTGAAGAGTATATCATCCTTTCAGAACTTACTTCACAGTGCTTGGGAATCCTCAGAGATTGGTGGACGTCACTTGTGATTCAAGACAAAAATACTTTTCTTAATTCCCAAGACTTTGCCGTTAATATCAAAATCCTACATGAACTTTTCTGTGGAGATACTACCCAACGACAAGAAAAAATGAGGAGACAACTTTTTGAGAGGAAGTGTGTATCAAATGACAAAAATGACATTGACAAGTCTTTCAAAGAATTGGCGAGGATTTACATTGAGATCAATGGAGACATCAACCTGAAGCAAGCCTTTGTCTCTGCCCTTCCAAAGTTGTTGGCAAGCCGAACCATGACCATTATTGAAGAAAAGTTTCAGTTGATAACAATCCCACAAGTCGGCTACATCAGGCAAGCTATTTTAATCGCATTGGCGGACATTTGTACAAAGCGCTCTGCCCTAAAACAAATTTTCCACCACAATTCGGTGCTTGACAAAGCATGCCACATATCAGATATGATCAACCAATTAGGATGTTCCTACCACATATCTAGGAGACGGAAAGGATTCGGGAGGTTCAGATGGCCAATAATTCCATATGGTAAATGAAGGTCCAGGAGGCGTGCAAAATTTTCCATACGAAGGAGGCGAGGAAAGTTTTACAAAAAGAATAGATGCTTTATTTTCCACATCGGACATTTCCCAAGAAACTGTCCCCAATCCAGGAAATCTATCAAACTCATAGAAGAAGTTGAAGATTACACTGGCATACATCTTGGAGAAGAAGAAGACCTCAAGTCTATATTCTCCATGGACGAATAACCCACTGAAGAGACGTTATTCTGTCTTGATATATACGAAGATCATGGTAATTGCCACTACTAAATTTTAAAACTGGTGGCCAAAGCCCAAGAGGTGATCAACGCTCTCATAGTCATCCCTCAAGTGGAACTCATGGTGTATTCATCCAAATGGGATAAACCAACTCGAGTCATTGCATTCACTGATACTGGACTAACTCGTTCACTTATGTATCATACTGTTCTCCCTAACGATCAATTGGTGCCGCACTTTAAGGATTTCAACAATACATCAAATGGAATCCAGACTACCACCATCATTACAAAGGACCCAGTCACAATTTAGTTCTTTCCAGGATTGAACTAAGTTGATAGGTGTGACGACCCGACTCGTCGTCTTATGTGTTACTGCTTCGTTTTCTCCCTTATTGTGTTGCTTCATGTTTCTATATCAGTATTAGAGTCGATCGGGTGTAATTAAATTGGTTTTGGTTGAAAATAAGGCACATAGCCTCTTAGAAGGAAGCTTGTTTTAGAAAAGCCAACCGGGAGTTGACTATGTGGTTAAAGGGATCGGATGTGAATTCCGGTGGTTCGATCAGCTTCGGGGGATGATTTTTGACTTAGGAGTGCGATCGAAATTGAATTTTGAGGTCCGGTGTAGAATTAGGCTTGAATTGGCGAAGTTCGAATTTTGGCGGATTCCGGTTGATAGGTGAGATTTTGATCCGAGAGTCGGAATAGAATTCTGAGAGTTTCTATAGCTTCATTAGGTGATTTCGGATATGTCTCCAAATTTTCAGGTCATTCGGACATCGTTTGGTGATCGAATGTGCAATTCGGAAGTTTTTAAGAAACTTAGGCTTTGATTTGATGAACATTGAGGATTTCGATGATAACGATGGTGTTTTGATGATTCGAGAAAGTTTGAATAATGTTATGGGATATGTTAGTATGTTCGGTTGAGATCTCGAGGGCCTCGGGTGAGTTTCAGGTGGTCAATCGGACCATTTTTGGCTTTGAAAGTAGCAGTTTTTGCTGTCATATGGTTGCAGGGTATTAACCCTTCGCGTTTGCATAAGGTCTATGTGTTCGCGAAGAAGTAATTCTTAGAGATGTTGGATTACTCTTCGCGTTCGTGTGTTTTTGTTCGCGTTCGCAGTGGGTTGGCTAGCTGGGCTTCACGTTCGCGACAGCCTTGCCGCGTTCGCGTACAAGGAGATTTGGCAGGCCTGGAAATGTGCTTCGCATTTGCATTAGGGACTCTGCGTTTGCGGAGGTTGAGGAAATAAGGCATCACGTTCGCGACCTTTTTGTCGTGTTCGCATAGAACAAAGGTCACCTGGGCAGATCTGTTTTTATAACATTTCATCCACGACTTAGGTTCATTTTCCACCATTTTTGAGCGAGTTTGGGGGCTTTTGGAAAAGAATTAAGAGGGTTTCGACTGGGAATTGATTGGAAGTAAGTTTTATGAGTTAACTACATGATTTTATCGAAGATTCATCCGTTAATTCTCTGAAATTGGGTACAAAAATTGAAGAAATTAGGGCTTGGTTTTTGCTATGTAAATTTGGAATTTGATGGCCCATTTGAACTCCAATTTTGATGAACTTTATATGTACGCACTCAAGGCGAGACGAGGAATCCGGTAACGTGAGTTTTGTAATTGTTCGAGAAGCGGGCCCGGGGCTCGGGTTTTGCTAGTTTCAAGGTCTTTGCTATAATTCGATTGTTTTCGATTGGGTATTGCCTAGTTGCATAATTCGATTTGAGAGGAAAGGCGTCGCGGGCTTGAGAATTCGCCGGTTTGAGGTGAGTA
Source organism: Nicotiana glauca (assembly GCA_026770625.1). NCBI lineage: Eukaryota > Viridiplantae > Streptophyta > Magnoliopsida > Solanales > Solanaceae > Nicotiana > Nicotiana glauca. The sequence continues at coordinate 167,865 of MU729601.1, forward strand.
ATACTTGGGAATGATATCCAGAGGGTTTGAAACCCCGGATTTGCACATCTTAGTACTGTATTGTGGTGACTTGCACGCTGGAACAGAGCGTGGGGTAGAGCACCATTGGGGATCGTGACTTGGTCCGTCCCGGTTGTTGGTTTTTACCGTGTATTTGAAAATGATTTATTGTTATCATTATGACTTGGGCTCATTGCCATACTTGGGGCTTATTGCCAATTATTTGAACTCTTTATAAACTATCATCACTGTTTTCCTCACTAATTAAAATATTATTTGAACTCAGTCCATGTGATTTACATTGTTCATGAACTCAGCAATATTTTTCTCAAACTTGGAGTTTCAACTGATATTTGAACTATTGTTTGAGCTGAGTATTATTATTTTACTGATGCCCGAGGGCTTTTGACTGTTTTGGGACTGATTGAGGCCGAAGGCCATATGTGAGGACATGAAGAGTTATGTAAGGAGGCTTTCAGGCCTCGAGTGTTATGTGAGGAGGCTTTCAGTCCTCGAGTGTTATGTGTGCATATGCATATACATGCATGGATCGAACTGCACGCCGCAGTAGTATCTTATATGGATCGGACTGCACGCCGCAGTAGTATATTATATAGATCGGACTGCACGCCGCAGTATTATAGCGCTTGGGCTGTAAGATCCCCTCCGGAGTCTGCACACGCCCCCAGTGAGCGCAGGGTACACCATGGATCGGGCTATGCGTCGTAGCGGTCATGTGCATTGCATTGCATTCACGCATTAACTCCTGTTTGTACTATGTGGCATGACATTTAGCACTCATATATCATTGGCATACATACTGTTACTTGCATTGTCGACCAGATACCCTGGTATTATATGTTAAGGAGTGCTGTGACCAAGGGGCAGACTTGTGAGCCGACTTGCTCTATCTGATATGGCATTCATATGCTTGGTTGTTGAAAAAGAAAAAGGGATATTTGTAAAAGCGATTTTGAACTGATCTTGAGATTTTCTAAAGGATTTTTACAGTATATTTTTTCTCAAAGGGTTGTACTGTCGTTTATAGCATTTTGGTGTGCCCATACGTGTTTTCTTATCGCTCAGATATTATTCTCTCTTATTACCACTGAGTTGGAAGTACTCACTTTACTCCCTGCACCTTGCATGCAGTTGCAGGTTTTGTTCACCCGGTAATAGGTTATTAGCAGGACTGAAGGCCATATGGTGGTAGTTGAGCAAGGTGACCGCCAGCGTTCGCGGCACCGCATTCCATCTTTGAATTCCAGTTTTATATTGTATATATATACTTTTTGGGCCCAATAGTAGAGTCCCTACTCATTAGATGCTCGTGACTTGTGACACCCCGGTCAGGTTGTATTGGGATGGAATTAATGGTTTTAAATGCAAATAAGTTGTGTTATCTATTTATTTATGTGTAACAGCTTTTAAAGAGTGGATTTGGGGTTGTTGGCTAGCCTTGTCTTCACGAGAGGCGCCATCACGATCGGGTATAGAATTTGGGTCGTGACAAGGTGGTATCAGAGCCTAGGTTACTAGGTCTCACAAGTCATGAGCAGGGTTAGTGGAGTCTCGCAGATTGGTACGGAGACGTCTGTATTTATCCTTGATAGGCTGCAGAACCTTTAGGAAAACTTCTCATTCTTGGAACTCTTATCGTGCATACTTGATTCAGATTGAGATGCAACTCTTGAAATTCCTTCCACACGTGTGTACGAGCACGCGAATGCTTAGTAGTATATGTGCCTTAATGGCTTGTGATTCCCCGATCAAGGGGTGAGAGGTAATCTCCGTGAGTTCATGTTGGGCCAGTCTGGAGGACTTGAGGCCGGATCTTTGCCTATGGCTTGAGCACCGAGGTGCTAATTGTGTGAGCGAGTGTTTTGAACTTATATATTCAATGTTGTTCTTATTAATCGGAATGGCGGCTGGATATCCATGTGATGAGTATGTTAGTACCTTGGGGTGTATCTATGTGATCTTGGTAGTGGCGAAAGAGACTGCTGAATAATAGATGAGCTGTCAAGTGTTCGATTCCTATTGTTCTTTAATGTGTAGTCCGAGTTATAGGCGCATGAAGAATATTCTCATGTCTCTTAGTTGGTAAGTAAAGTACATTTCATGTGGCGGTATGAGTTCAAACTCAGAAATATTAAATGGTTGTGTATTACGTATATCATGGTGGAAGGCATGTTGAAATATTGAAATGAGGCGAAGCAGATGGGTTATCTCCTGTGGAGTATTTTTGAGTGGTATAAGCCTTATGTGTATGTTAGAAGATCTCATGTGTAATTGAAGGGTATGTGTTGAAATTTGAGAATTAGGGACGCTTAAGAAAGTGGACTCAGCTGTTGTGGAAGTGAATGCGAGGTTTGTAGAGAATGTCAGTGCTAGATGATCTGTGTACTCACAAAACTTGTAAATAATTTGAGTTTGATCTCATTGTTGCATCATTAGAGTAAAAGTGCTATGAGTTGTTAAGAGTGCCTTGATATATGGCTTCGAGCCAAGTTAGGGAGGTTGCTATTGGTCAGTTGGTTGCACGGTTATATGCTATGTTGGTTCTATTTCGAGGGATGATGGCGGATCAGGTCTGGTTGCAGAAATTGAGACGAGGACGACGCGTGTGAAAGAAAATTTTTACAAAGGTTATATGGTGCTTTCTTAAGTGAGGAAATACTAGGATGTTTTGAGCTGCTGTTGATAAAGAATGCTCAGTGTATAGAGGAGAAAGATGGTTGTTTCTACCTGTATGAAATCATCTTCTACGGTGTCAGAATACTAATAAGGCACGAGTGGTTCCGTTCATTTAGGGCAGGTGAATTACAGCTGAATAAGAGTGAATGACTCTCGAGAATGTTTTTACTATGTTCAAGATTTTGCATGTAACAATCCGGTGTCCTAAGTTTGTGTATGTGGCTAGAAACTGCGTTTTCATTATAAAAGATCAAGACTTGTGGTACTTTGTGTTAATTATGGGATTCTACGTATCTGCATTCGGAAGGTAATTGTAAACGAACTCCAATTTGCAAGAAGCTCTTCAAGTAAAGTATTCTGGAACGTGGTATATTTGGGAAGAATTGAGAGAGTATTCGGTGGCCTATGGGTCTTAGACAGTATGGTCTTATGTTCGAGTCNGCGAAGTAATGGGATTTTACAGGCAATTTGCAGCAATGCTCTTGAGTTTTGACGACTTGCTCAGCTCGGTTTAGATAGAAGGATTCAGTCCTGGCAATTTAGTATGTACAAATGGAGTTGGCAGAGATGTTCTTGTTGGGTTTTACCGTGGTTTGAAGATGAGTATATTTCTTATGGGTATGCGAAGCATGGAGTGTGTAATGATTTTTCTTCTAAATGGGATCAATGAAAGTTCTTGACTAGTTGAGTGCGTCGATGTCTGTGGCGCGGAAGGGAGATAAAAGTTCTCATGTTATCCTAATGTGGTATGGTATATGTGTTATGTTGTGGAGGATTGGGAATTGTGTGTGTAAAGCTCGGTTCAGTTCGGTATGGAAAGTCATTAAATTCTTAAGCGGCATGGGCAGCTGCAGGTGATATAAGAAATCGATCTTCAGAGGATTTGGGTGAATGATCCTCGTATGATAAGGAAACGATGTTGCTAATAATAGTGATTTGACAAGGATATATGTTTCAGAAAAAGGGCAATGTGATTAAGTTGATGGCACTTCGGTAGTGTTGTGGCATTTTCTTGATAGGTCAACTGTTGATATCTTAGTGTGTTTGATGGCATAGGAGAATTTTAAAATATCTTCGAGGAATGACTGGGAGTTCTCATGTTCAGGCTATGTAATGATTGTGGATAGTGTGTATTGGTACCATTAGCGGTTATTGGAGATTGGAGGTCCGAGTGGATCTTTCCTTGCTTGGTATGTTAAATTTGGGTTATGATATTAGATTGCAGACTGGTTGTCCCGATGTCACGTTGTCTAGACTAATGTGTTATGGTCTATGACGGAAAATGCCACAGGTTGCGTGGCAAGGTGCATCGGATTATGTTATAGCAGGGTAGTTGCATTCCAAAGACCAGCGGATGGCTGACAAGTATTGCTGTATTAATTGGCCTTCGTGACGGATGTCAGTGCAGAGGTTTTTACCATTGATTCAGTTCCAGTATTGAGGGACTTTTTCGGATGCGCTTCTTGTGGCCGGGCATGAGGCTATATGTGTTTATTGTAATGAGCAAATTTGGCTCGATGTGCATCTCCTTTTGTAAGATATATGTGTGGATCGGGTGGCACCCCGCCACGGGTATGTTATCTGGATCAGGTTGCACGCCGCAACAGTGTGATGTTAAGAATAGTTTTCTATATATTACATTGTATGCATTACTTCCTGGTTTATGAGGAAAGTCCGTATTGGGTGTTGCTCGGCGAATAGCGCATCCGTTGTGTCCTTTCAAGATTGAATAGTGTGTATTACTTGCTTCACCGTGGGTGTGATGGATTGCTTGGTTTCTGACCTCAATCTGTGCGTGGCTATCCGTGTTGAGCATGGTGACTTGAGGTGCTTCATGGGTAATAGTGTTTGGATCGAATCGCGCATTGTGGCAAGGCCACGTGAAATTCTGACATTTCGAGGAGGATTCAGGTACTCCATTTCTATGATGTGAGATGAGATCTCAGTTTTGCGTTGTGATGGTACCGAGGAATTTGAATTACAGCTCTTTCATTTGAGTCAGTTGTCATGATTTGAATGTGTTCAGATCGTTTCTTATTGGTGCATGTGTTGTGCACGTTTTGGCTTAGGCCGGTGTTGAGGTGTCATGTCACCAGAGTGGTGTGTTGTAGTCGAGATGATCGTTGGAGTCATTAATGAGTACGAGCAAATTTTATTTCAGCTTTTTAGAAAGGTAATATCGAGGTTTGGCTCGGAAATCTATTGTATTATCAGCCAGAAAGGAAATGGACTCATGAATGGGTGATCTACGAGATGGGTTCGGTTTATCGCGTGTTTCAGTTGCCGTTGGCAGTATATGAAAGTGTTAGAGTAAGACTTTAGCTAATAAAAAGGTTTTTCTATCGGTATTTGGTTATTGTGGGCAATTGCTGTGAATAGATGCCATCGTCTCGAGTGTTTGGGTTGTGTAGTATATCATATGGTTTCACCTGGAGTGGCGAGTATGGGTTATTACAGTTGGTTCGGGTTTATTCTGAATACAGACGTGAGGTTCTGATCTGGTTGATGATTTCGGGAAGTGCAATGTGGTTTATGGTTTAGATGGACTGTGAAATTCAGCTATATTGTTTTATCGGACCTATGTGAGATAGGGTGACTTGGGATCACCCCGAGTATATGCTTGGTAAGGTCATTCAGCTATTGGGTTGCTCCTAATACAACTCTGCGCACCCTCGAGGACGAGCGTTTGGTTTAAGTTGGCGAGAATGTGACGACCCGAGCCGTCGTCTTATGTGTTACTGCTCTGTTTTCCCCTTATTGTGTTGCTTCATGCTTCTATATCAGTATTAGAGTCTATCGGGTGTAATTGAATTGGTTTTGGTTGAAAAGAAGGCACATAGCCTCTTAGAAGGAAGCTTATTTTAGAAAAGCCAACCGGGAGTTGACTATGTGGTTTGAGGGCTCAGATGTGAATTCCAGTTGTTCGGTCAGCTTCGGGGGATAATTTGTGACTTAGGAGTGCGATCGGAATTGAATTTGGAGGTCCGGTGTAGAATTAGGCTTGAATTGGCGAAGTTCGAATTTTGGCGAATTCCGGTTGATAGGTGAGATTTTGATCCGAGAGTCGGAATGGAATTCCGAGAGTTTCTGTAGCTTCGTTAGGTGATTTTGGATATGTCTGCAAATTTTCAGGTCATTCGGACGTCGTTTGGTGATCGAATGTGCAATTCGGAAGTTTTTAAGAAACTTAGGCTTTGATTTGATGAAAATTGAGGGTTTTGATGTTAACGATGGCGTTTTGATGATTCGAGCAAGTTTGAATGATGTTATGGGATATGTTAGTATGTTCGGTTGAGGTCCCGAGGGCCTCAGGTGAGTTTCAGGTGGTCAATCGGACCATTTTTGGCTTTGAAAGTAGCAGTTTTTGCTGTCATATGGTTGCAGGGTATTAACCCTTCGCGTTCGCATAAGGTCTATGCGTTCGCGAAGAAGGAATTATTAGAGCTGTTGGATTACTCTTCGCGTTCGCGTGTTTTTGTTCGGGTTCGCGGAGGGTTGGCTAGCTGGGCTTCGCGTTCGTGTACAAGGAGATTTGGCAGGTCTGGAAATGTGCTTCGCGTTCGCATCAGGGACTCCACGTTCGTGGAGGTTGAGGAAATAAGGCATCGCGTTCGCGACCTCTTTGTCGCGTTCGCGTAGAACAAAGGTCACCTGGGCAGACTTGTTTTTATAACATTTCATCCGCGACTTAGGTTCATTTTCCACCATTTTTGAGCGAGCTTGGGAGCTTTTGGCAAGGAATTAAGAGGGTTTCGACTGGGAATCGATTGGAGGTAAGTTTTATGAGTTAAATACATGATTTTATCGAAGATTCATCCATTAATTCTCTGAAATTGGGTACAAAAATTGAAGAAATTAGGGCTTGGTTTTTGCTATGTAAATTTTGAATTTGACGGCCCATTTGAACTCCGATTTTGATTTACTTTATATGTATGGACTCGTGGCGAGACGAGGAAACCGGTAACATGAGTTTTGTAATTTTTCGAGAAGCGGGCCCGGGGCTCGAGTTTTGCTAGTTTCGAGGTCCTTGCTATAATTCGATTGTTTTTGATTGGGTATTGTCCCATTTGCATATTGTGATGTATTCGCTCTGTTTTTGGCTAGTTTCGACGAGCGTGGAGGCCGATTTGAGGTGCAAAGGCGTCGCAGGCTTGAGATTTCGCCGGTTCGAGGTGAGTAATACTTGGGAATGATATCCAGAGGGTTTGAAACCCCGGATTTGCACATCTTAGTGCTGTATTGTGGTGACTTGCACGCTGGACCTGAGCGTGGGGTAGAGCACCGTTGGGGATCGTGACTTGGTCCGTCCCGGTTGTTGGTTTTTACCGAGTATTTGCAAATGATTTGTTGTTATCATTATGACTTGGACTCATTGCCATACTTGGTGCTTATTGCCGACTATTTGAACTCTTTATGAACTATTATCACTGTTTTCCTCACTATTTGAAATATTATTTGAACTCAGTCCATATGATTTACACTGTTTCATGAACTCAGCTATATTTTTCTCAAACTTGGAGTTTCAACTGATATTTGAACTATTGTTTGAGCTGAGTATTATTGTTTTACTGATGACCGAGGGGCTTTTGAGTATTTTGGGACTGATTGAGGCCGAGGACAATATGTGAGGACATGAAGAGTGATGTAAGGAGGCTTTCAGGCCTCGAGTGTTATGTGTGCATATGCATATACATGCATGGATCGGACTGCACGCCGCAGTAGTATATTATATGGATCGGACTGCACGCCGCAGTAGTATATTATATGGATCGGACTTTACGCCGCAGTAGTATATTATATGGATCGGGCTGCACGCCACAGTATTATAGCGCTTGGGCTGTAGGAGCCCCTCCGGAGTCCGTACACACCCCCAGTGAGCGCAGGGTACCCGTGGATCGGGCTACGCGCCTTAGGGGTCATGTGTATTGCATTGCATTCATGCATTCACTCCTGTTTGTACTACGTGGCATGACATTTAGCACTCATATATCATTGGCATACATACTGTTACTTGTCTTGTCGACCAGATACCCTGGTGTTATATGTTAAGGAGTGTTGTTCCCAAGAGGCAGACTTATGAGCCGAATTGCTCTATCTGATATGGCATTCATATGCTTGGCTATTGAAAAAGAAAAAGGGATATTTGTAAAAGAGATTTTGTGAAAGAGATTTTGAACTGATCTTGAGATTTTTTAAAGGATTTTCACAGTATATTTTTCTCAAAGGGTTGTACTATCGTTTATAGCATTTTGGTGTGCCCATACGTGTTTTCTTATCGCTCAGATATTATTCTCTCTTATTACCACTGAGTTGGAAGTACTCACTTTACTCCCTGCACCTTGCGTGCAGTTGCAGGTATTGTTCACCCGGTAACGGGTTATTAGCAGGACCGAAGGCCATATTGTGGTAGTTGAGCAAGGTGACCGCCAGCGTTCGCGGCACCGTATTCCATCTTTGAATTCCAGTTTTATCTTGTATATATATACTTTGTGGGGCCAATAGTAGAGTCCCTACTCATTAGATGCTCGTGACTTGTGACACCCCGGTCAGGTTGTATTGGGATGGAATTAATGGTTTTAAATGCCAATAAGTTGTGTTATCTATTCATTTATGTATAACAGCTGTTAAAGAGTGGATTTGGGGTTGTTGGCTAGCCTTGTCTTCACGAGAGGCGCCATCACGATCGGGTATGGAATTCGGGTCGTGACAATAGGGTCACATGTACCAGGAAAAGATTCTATTGTTGGATTTGACAATTTCAAACAAGTAAAAGATCAACTCATGATCAAGGCTAATGGGATAACCTTTAAAAATAATTTCAAACATTATTCTGATATACCAAGGCTATTCCAAATCACCAACGACAAACAAATCAAAGAGATTCAAAAAAATCCCTTTAAGCAGTCGTGTGCTGAATTATACAAAGATTTTATGAAGAAATGCAACAACCCGTTACGAAAAATTTAAGAGTTTTTTTTTATCAAGCTCCCTTTTAAGAATAATGAAAGCATCAATCCACAAAAATCCAGTCATTCAGGCATGAATCCAGATCACCTTCATCATCCAAAGAACTTTTTGTATTTGATCTGATAGAGCCATCAGATTCATAATGGGCATGCAAAGCATTTTATGTAAACAAAAGAGCTGATCATATAACAGGAAAACTTAGGTTAGTTATTGACTACTAGACATTTAACCATTTCCAAGATGATAAATTCCCTATCCCAAATAAACTCACTCTTTTTTTCCACTTAGCCAATGCCAAATATTTTTCCAAGTTTGACCTTAAATCTTGATTTTTGTAATTGGGGATCCACCCCAAAAAAAGAGCCAATACAGGATTTTGCATCCCCTATTATCACTTCCAATGGAATGTTTTGCCCTTCGAATTAAAAACAACCATCCTTGTACCAAAAAGCCATGATAAAAATATTCCATCCCATTCCCCACACCACTTTAGTTTACAATATGGCATCCTGTTATTTAGTAATACATTGGAGGAACATGTCAACTTGTTTCGTTAATGTGGGGCATTGGTAATACAATACGGGATCATTCTTTCGGCAAAAAAATATTTTTCTTGCTCAAACGGAGATTGATTTTTTTGGAATGCATTTTTTCTAAGGTGCACATAGTCTGAGACTACATATATGTCAGGAACTGCTTAAATTTCTATATACCGGCCTCACAACAAATCAGATCCAACAATTGTTGGGTGTAGTAAATTATGTAAGACATTTCATCCCAAATATCTCTACATACACTTCTATACTCACATATGCTCAAGAAAAATGCTCTATCATGGGGAAAGAAATGAGATGAAGCAATCAGGGAAATAAAGGAGATATCTAAAAATTTCAAGTCCCTCTACATACCTTCAGAAGGTAAGAAGAAACTGCAAATTAATGCCATCAATGAACATTGGAGGGTCATTCTATTTGAAGAAAAATATGGCCAGAGGAAAATATGCGTATATGCTAGTGTAAAGTTCAAAGATGACGAGAAATATTATCACTCCACTTTCAAGGAAATTTTTGCGGTAAAGAATGGAATCAAGATTCATTTTTTCCCGGATTGATACAGAAGTGCTGATAGAAATAGATATGAATCCCTTCCCAAAGATGATGAAAATGCAAAAATTATTCACAATCCTCAGATTCTGAGATGAGCCCAATGGTTCTCTCCATACAAGTTTCAAGTCAAGCACCTGAAAGGAAAGGATAATATCCTTGAAGATTTTCTTTCGCGGTCGGGAGAATTCTCAAAGAGAGTTTCCCCAGCGAAGATGATGTCAAAGCAAAAGTTAATCAGACACATCTTAATATTTTCAAAATGTACGAGGAACAAGTTCATTGAAGCAAACGGATCATCTACCGAACTTCTTAAATCTCATGGATCCTTTTGATCCATCAATTATAATGGAAATGAGAACGTATTATGAATTCCAGGTTTTCTGGCAACATGGAGGATGCATTCTCAAGCCTTATGGGGTCAATCCAGAATATCCATTCTGTCATATATTCATAGCACAAGACAAGTCTTTACCACAAGAACTACTATGCTTTTCTGGTACTTAAGCCACTAGTATTATATTTTTATGGAATTCAACTACAATGTCATCAAGGATTTTGATACATTGAACATACTTTTAAAATATTTCTATTATGTTTCCAACATCGAAGATATAAGATATAATGTTTGAACGATTCCTACAAAGGTATTCATGTTCCATAGGACACTGAAAATTACTAAAGGAACAGTCCATACGCAAGAAGAAACATCATTATGGCAAAAATTTTCCTTGTCCATTTCATCTTGGGAAGAAGAATATAGTGAAGCACAACGAATTATCTTCCAGCAAAATAGGTGCATTCAAAGAGACATATGGCTATAAGATTGGGTGAGCTGGAAATTTACAAGAACTCATCCTCACTAGGAAAGGGTCTGAGAAACAGCATACCTTATATGAAGTCAACCGGGAAAAGATCACTCAAGATATCTCCAGATTAAGGGCAAATTACATCTCTCAATCCAAAAGAGAAGGAACACAGCGAAGAAGGACTGTCAATTTCAAGGCGTTACTACACGAGATCATTGAAAAGATGCCTAGAAGACAAACCTATAGAATCAATGGAAGGTAATTATCTAAATCCCTACCAATTACACCATAATCCCACATTACCTACCAAAAAAGCCTAAAATATCATCTACCCATGCCAAGACAAAATTCCACATCTTTCTATACTATCCATGCCCCATTTTTACATGTTGTTACACGCCTCCACATGCTTCGTCACATGAAGCACCCTACTTTCACATGCGTTCAGACGCTCCCACATACTTTCACATACTATACCGTGTATATTTCACCTCTTTCACATGTTTTCAAGAGCTTTTTTAGTTGCTTTGTCAAGGGTCCTTCACATGTAAAAAGGGACCTAACTATAGATAGGTTTTTCATGTAAGATAGGTTTACTTTATAATATAATTTTATCTTGTAATAACCTCCCAGTCCTATATAAAGAAGGCCATGTAGTAGTTGTAAGATCATCTTGTAACCTTTGTAAACTTTAGTGATATATTACATATGAATTCTTTCTAAATTTCCCTCTTGTTCGTTCTTTTGAATGGATGGAAAGGCCAGTCTATATATGAAAATAAATTAAGATTACTCTAAGAAAGTTAGCTTATTATAGTACGAAAATTTTCTGAGTTATAACAACTAAAGTTGGTTATAGTACAAAAGTTTTCTGAGTTTTGTAGCTTGGCAAGCCATCCATTATAGGTTGTTGAAGCAAACCCATTTGTAGGAAAACTTTTGCAACTATAAGCAAATTTACTGTTTGTGTAGCTTGGCAGGCCATTCCTTATGAGTTGTTGAAGCCAACCTTTTTGTAGGATAACTTTCGTATATATGATTTAGTTTGCTTTCTTGGAATCTGTTGCTCTGTTCTTATACTGTCATCAATTGATAAATATGAAATTGAAATCTTCATACACAACATACAATCCCAAAATCAGTAGTACAAGTTATGAGCTCTGCTGAGTTTGCTAGAAATCCCTAATAGAACTACTCGTAATAGAAATAAATAGTACAAGTACAATGTCAGAAGGCGACTCTGAGGCCTACAAATGCAATGACAGTTTTTCTTTGAGTATCTATTGATACGCTCAAATTACACTTTAATAAATAGTGTAAGGCGGTCAGTGTCAAATATAATAATCCAACAAGGTTTGGGTCGAATCCCACTGGGAATAGGTGTGAAAAGCTACTTGATTAGTGTATAACTTCACTTAAATCTTAATTCTATCCAGTTAATTGTAACAAGAGTGTGGTGTAATTGTGATTTGAATAAGCAACTAATGTTGAGATTTATAATGCAATTAATTGGATTAAAGAAATCAAGGTTGTGTCCCCTTCAATGAAATGTAATGCTACCGGTGTTAATGTAATATATTTCTAATGGAAGGTCATTTATGATGTGCAAATGATTTCTAATAGACTACCCAATATTTTTCAATAGTTGGGTAGTATTTTCTCTTTATGATTTTTCCAAATATAAAAGAGTTGAAATTGAGAAGAATCAATATATGCCAAATAAAACTCACTTATTCCTAAGAGATTCTATTAAACAAGGGTTAACTCCTTGAGTCTTTGATATTTACTCCTACCAAATTCTAACCCACTTTGCCAAGCTAAGCAAGAATTTAATGGTACTTGTTAATGATTGCAACCACTAACAATAAATGAAGAATGAGGAGTAAATAAATATCAACCAACCATTATATATATATTCAATGGTAAACACCTGTTAAAATTACACCCATTTAGGGTCCACAACCTTAGTATACAAAATGAACAAAATATTTAATGTTATAAAGCTTACAAAGTGAAAGATTATTCAACCAAAAGTTTAAAAATTGGAGAATATTAAAGTCTTGTATTCTAGCTCACAAAATCCGACCAAACGAGCCCACAAAAACCTAATAAATCTATTTATAGTGTACCAAAAATTGGGACAAAAATGCCCTTTCAGGTTGAATATGCGGTCCGCATTCTTCACATTTCCATCGCAGATTGAAACCCTACTTTCCAGGCCTTCACTGCTATCACACCTCTTTTTACGGCGCTTACGCCCCGGCAAAAGGGATATAAAAGCATAAAAGAGTTTTTCCAATTAAAGGACGGTTGAAACGGTATTCTTTTATTAAAGGATTCAGAGTCGCCACTTGGGAGATTTATGGTGTCCCAAGTCACCGGTTTGAATCCCGAATCAAGGAAAGGGTTTGACTCTGTATTACAGTCGCGAACCAGAAATCNTCGCTTTAACTGTTGTATTTTTTATTTTATCTGATTCTATTACATGCTAATTTTTGTGCTTTTATTTATAAACCTTTTTTAATTATTATTTATTTTTGAAAATATTTGCGACATTGTGAAAGTATTCGAACCCGTTGCCATCAAGGCACCCGTTTTCGTTAACGCACCTCGACTTTGTCGTGATTTGGATTTGGGTTGCAATCAATGCACACCCGAATTTAAGGAAGTGATTTCAGTTAAAATCACGCCTAAAGAGGCTAACGTATTGTTATCTTTTGGGAAGACCATGAAATTTGCTAAATGGCTTGTCCCGAATCTCTAAGTATTTTTAATAAGTAATTAATGAGGGCCTCGCAATTTTGTATTTCATTGGGCGAGGCTCATCTCACTTTTAAAAGCAGGCCCAAAGTGATTATATCTTCTGTTTTTCCATTTGTCTCTAAAGAAAAGAAAATCCGAATTGATTATTATTAAAATCCAAACCTCAAACTCAAGTTCGGGCCCAAACTAGAGGACGAACCTTTTAGACTAGACCTACTTCCTAACCCCAAGGCCCAGATTTATGCTAATTAACCAATTGAACGGAATTGAGAATTAGGCCCAAACGGCTGGCCCAATAAACCTGATGGACAAGAACAGAGCAATTAAAAAACTGAGGGATCGAATCCTTGTTGATACCAGTCATAATGTGCATATGAACTTCAGCAAATGGGCCTCCCTTGTAAGGCCTAACGTGGCCACCCAATTAGAATATTGCGTGGGTGATTGAACCTTAACAAAGGTTATGAAGATTGAATTAATGACTCCAATTGAACTTAATAATTAACCAAAATAAACACTTGATATAATTTTATCAAACTACCTCATCTACTAGTGTTAATGAACCAAATAACATACTCACCTAATAACACATTATCAGTATCCAAACCATTACTAATTTTAAATTAGCTACTGCCATTGTCGAGATTTTACATGTATAAGACCTTTGCACTAATTTTCAATGTGTGTGCTCTCATGCTATTGCTCAACAGATTCTGTTTCTATGTTCAATAGCTTTTAAAATAAAAATAACTACCAAAAGTAACAAACTAAACTAACTAAGCTAAGTTTGATTTATAGTCTTCACAACTTGCAAGCTCAAAATCAATACAGTCCATGATCTACACTAACAACCTACTATCATTCATTAGAACAACCTTTATAATTAAAATCAGTAACAGAGTTTAACTAGACAAACTGAAAGTAATTTCAACCTAACAGACTACATAATCACATATTAGACAAAGTTGAACTAAAAATGCTATGCACATTCCATTGATAATGCGTTTCCCTTTCAATCAGGAAATTACATCGAAGAAACTTGAATGTGTACCTGGAATTAAAATGCAAAGAAAAGGGATGAGGAGCTCAGTCCTAATAGCAGCTACAGCAATCAACACTGAAACTCTATCTTCAACTTGGAAAATCTTAAGCAAATGAATGGAGCAGTATTTCCAGCCTGCTATACTTTTCTCCCTTGTATATTAGTTCTGAGCTTTTATTTAACAGTAATGCTATTTTCAAAAACTATTTTCCTCACCCTCTTTTGAATTTTTCTTTCAAAATTTTTCCAGTCCCCTGTTACAGGCATTCTGCATGCCAATATATAGGCAACCCCTGAGGGCTCCTCTCTATTTTAAAATTATATTTTAGTCCTCCTGTTAATTTCCAATCCTATCCCTTCCTGGTAATTTTATATTCACCTAAGTCCCTTGTTTTTTACTGATTGTTATAACAAACTAGGTCTAGAATAATCCCTGCCCCTACTAATTCCTCTAATACCCCTTTCCTGTCTTTACAATTACCAACGGTTCATCAAACATACCATTTCCTATTCCCAGCCTACCTTTATAATGTCTACAATTTACTGATAATTTGAACACTGATAATTTTCCCTCTAAAATCGGATTCAACTTAAACTAAATTTTTAGCTATAACCAA